>CABFWO010002393.1:104089-123608 GCA_902155825.1 Timema genevievae
ATTATTATTATTATTAGCACCGCGTCTTACTACCCGTTCGGGTTATACGCACTTACGCTAATGTGTAATGGTAGGGTGATTGTGAGATGAAATGAAGGACCTACAGTTTAACGTGGAATCCGAACCACGGTGGAGGCCTGGCATTCCTCACATTTGTTCCTTGTACCTGTACAACTAAGCCATCAGATAAAAAGTTGACAAACATCTTAGGGTTGGCTTGATGTTGTAGGGGTAGGCATGCTAGTGGTGGGGGTAGGTATTCGATAGTTAGAGTTGCCGACAGAACATTTATGAACTAATCTATACTAACTTTCTTAGATAATTACAATAATTCCCATCAATTTAATAAACTAATTACTAAGATTTATTAAAATCTCTTTCAGTACAAACAAAGAAATTTATTTTACTTACAATATAAAAAATACCCCATGCTCCTGCGATATTTCATAGTCCCAGAAAAATGTGAGAAAGTAAGTTGTATTTTTGCGCTTTTCTCAGCTCTTCCATCACACCTTAAGTTTTTCAAAAACTAAATCAAAGAGGGAAGCAAAATGTGAGTGGATGAGTTCCAAGGTAGACTTCACTTCTCTATTCCAAGCAATACTTATTTGCTGTAGGCATTTATTTTGGAATTTTACTATTTTGCAGAAACTTTACTCTGTTTTCCACAGCTAATTTACACAATTTCACTATATAAACCCAAGAACAAACTTTACACACATCATTATGAAAAACAACAACTTTAAAATTAGAAACAAAAATTCTAAAATGCAAATTTCTCCATGAAATAACACTAAGACAGAGTATATGCAAAACTCCATGTATTCCCACAACCTGTGAACAAAGAACTAGAACTTACCTCTGGTCATTACAGGGGAAGGTTGCTGTAATAATGTGGCCAGACCATGGTAGATGGCCCCTTGTTTACCCACTTCTAGAACTACTACCGAGCCAGTGCGCACCAGATACTCTGCAGCTCTGCACACAAAGATATAGACATTATATCAGCCTAAATTTCAATTAACAACATACCATAGCTTGGTTTTAATCCTTCTTACTAAACCTATCCTAAAGAAAAATGTTTTATGTACTCTGGTGCTTTGAATTTGTAAGTGAACTTTTGTGTGGAAATGTTTATATAGTATTTCCTTCTTGATGATATTTGGATATTTAGATTTCTTAGAAATATTTAACCATTTTAAATCTTGCCTGACTTATGTATAATATATAAACTATCATTGGGGGGGGTGTGGCTCATTGACATGGTCAGCAGAACTTAATTAAAATGCGTCTGTGAATTATTTTCATTGCTTGAACACTTATTGGCCAGGTATAAATGTGAAAGTACATTTCCATGTGATGTAGTAGAGAAAAGCTTATGAATGAATGGCAAATGGGGGGGGGAGAGGACAGGCAGGACATATCACAAGAAGTGGTGTATTGGGGACGGAACGTCATTCCGGTACTTACTTTTTCCAATCACACTCACTGCGCAATGTGAATGTTTACCTGTATGAATGTTCTTGAAAATTTGTGATCCTTCTAACCTAAGCCTGTTGGTGCGGTGAGGCACTTTACCCCTCAATCACAAGAATCTTTCAAGAAGAAAACTTGGCAACGGATTATGCAGAGGGTAGGGTTGTCTCTTCAGGTCTCTCACAATGCACAGTAAATGAGGGGGTGGAGATGACTCCCTTTTTCTCAGTTGTGTCGTGACTTACTTACAAGTAGCGTCAAAATTTTTCTTGGACTGTCTTATGTTTGAGTTTCAAAAATGAGTGTGAAACGAAAACAAACGTGCATGGACAAATTTGTTACTCGAAACAAGAAACAATTAGCACACAGTGAAGAAAAGAAAAGTTTTGGCTTTAGTGTTAGTGAACCCGACGTGAACGTGACAATGAGTGAAGTGATTCCAAATGGTTATGGTGTTTGCATTGTTAGTGAAGTGACTCCGAAATAAGATAATTGGACTATCGATAATAATCTCAAGTCCGAATGGTCTGAAATTTGAACTGCTACTATGTGAGACGTAAGGAAAAAACCTTCCCTTGGATTGTATGCAAGTCTGGTAAAATTGAGTGTTCAGCTTGTTCTAGCGTGACAGCTTTAGGTCCATTGAAATCGCAAGGACTGAAAGTTTCCAATAAATGGAATTTGCTCACTGCGTAAAAAACTATTTGAGCATTCAAAGTCCAAGTTACTCATAAGCGCTGAAAACATTATACAAGGAGCTAGAACACAATCAATTGAAAAAAGTGTAGGTCATTTAAATGAAACTGAAGTTGAGGCCACTAACAAGGTTTTTAGAATCGCATATTTTATTGCTAAACATGATAGACCATATGCTGATCATGCTGAATGTTGCTGTTACAACAATAAAATGGTGCAGTAATCTCACCTTGGTTGCGATCAATATTTAGCGCTACAAACATAATTTACCATGTATTTTATTGTCTGCAAACGTATAATTGAAATATATGGAAAAGTATCTGTGATAATAGACGAGTCTACAAATGTCAGAACCAAAACTACTTTTATAGTGTATTTAAAATGTGAAACAGAAAAGGCAACTAACTGATCAACATTTCATTTTTTTTAATCAGATTGAATTGCCTGATTAAACAGCAAAAACAATTATTAATCACTTACTAACATGCCTCAGCACATATGGATTGGACCATACATATCTTCAGAACAATTTAGTTTCTTTTACATGTGATGGTGCTAATATCTTGCTGGGAAGAAAATCAGGTGTTGCACAATGGCCGCAATAAATGTACCCTTCTATTATCGTGTGGCATTTGCCTTAGTCATCAATAAGAATTGTCAGTTGGAGACACAATTTCTTAATTGCCTGGTGTTGATAATTACCTTAAATTTATGAACCAAATGTACTCATTATATAGCCTATCACACAAAAATAAAAATGAAATCGAAAAGTGTGCGTCGACGCTAAACAAAGAGATCAAGAAAATCAGTCATGTATTGGGAGTGAGATGGGTTTCAAGTTCGTTTCGAGCCATTTTTGCAGTTTGGAAATGCTATATATCTCTGTGTTGTCACTTTAAGTCTGCAAGTAATGATACAAACCGCTCACAATCGTGCCAAAACAAATTCAAGGGGCTTTATAAAAGTATTTCATCGAAACAATTTGTAATGGACCTGACACTCATGCATGATATTTTATTCAAACTCTCACTTCATGCCGAGTTCCTCCAGTGATGAGATATGACTCCTGTTCATGCTGATAAGCTAGTTCATTGCACCATACTATTTCTAGACTCAATGAAGGAACGTAAATGTAAACATATGTTGAAAGCAAAGAATGCAGTAAAGTAAATGGAATTTTGCTCAGTAAAACAGACATAACAACAAGTTTTTTTCTGTCAATCACTCTCAGTTTTTAACTAGCATTTTAAACAATATGAAACACTGCTTATTTTCAATAACCTCTTCATACGAGTCAATTCGATCACAACCAGGTTCTAAAAACATGATTCCCAGTAAGGCCGACATAATTTCAGAGCTTTCTGTTCTAAAAACTAGTGAATGGCCAGCTTCAACTATTCATGCCATGTTTTACAGTAAAATTAGCCAATGTAGAGCATTAAAATTTACGACCACGGACCTATCATTACAGTTATAGTACATACATCTGAGACAATAGGCCTATAAAGGATGGTGCAGCCTTTACCATTTTCTACATGTGTACATACTTTTAAATTTTGAAGTTATTTCTATTGTATTTGAGATTTGAATGCAATAAAAATTCTGCCTATTGTATACATGTATATTCAAAAATCGTTAGTTTTAAATGGTGCGTTCCAGCACTTCTTTTTTTTAGTAATACACCACTGATCACAAGTACAGTTTTATTGAGCTTTGCATACCATAAAACAAAATTTATAGTTTTAGAATACATCAAATTCATACTAAGTTCTTTATAAGAGGTCTGTCATCATGAAAAAAGAGTTCCATATAGCATAATCATAATCAACTTCAAAACTAAATGGGGTATTCTAGAAAGCAATGGGGCATACAAATGAAAATAAGAACACGGTTAGAGCTCTACTCAAACCAAAATTATCGTTTGTTTTGTAGATGACAGCCCTGATAAAACTTATTGATTTACCCAAATAATTGTTTTGTTACTAAATTAATACTTGGCAATTGGTAGAAGTATCGCTTATCCCTGGTGACTGATTTTATTTGAATTTATCTTAAATTAATTATTATTAGTTCAAGCTATCATGGCATTAAGAGGAAAGTTTGTTTAACACCTAAAGAGTGCAAATTCCTCTCACTAGAGCTATATGGGTAGATATGAGCACTTTTTCATAAGCTAGATCTGAAGTGAGTCATATGTGTTAAGAAAATTTAAGTTTAAAGATAGTATATATTTGTATATATAAAATAAAAAAGTAAAAAAAAAGCCTAAGGTTCAAAGCCTTAAGTATTTAGGTCCAAAACAGATTTCAGTTCTATATATTTCTTGGTTTTAGAGAGTTTAGTGGTTTAAGGCATCAGGCTCGCAATGAATGTAAAAGTAAAAAATAAATATACTTGAGTTGTTGATTTTAAAAAAGACACCATTAAGTGCTATAAAAAAAAAAAAAGACTGAAATGTATACCCCAAGGTTTCCCCAAGGAGGTAAAAATTGGTCAAATTTCATTTTTCTAAGTTTCTTGGCTATCAAATTCTCTAACTAAAGTTCAAGTGATCTAAGAGTTTAGGCTCTGAAAAATAATAATATATGCTCAAGGTCCACACCCTCAGGTTTTCTATAATAAGTCTATAAAGTTTCATCTCTTTAAAATTATTTTCTCTGGATCTACCAGCACCAATGGTCAAAACATCTAAAAGGCTAAGCTCAGATTATAGGGGGAGGTGGGGTGGGGAGCTTGATTTCACACCTTTAGGTTTCCCAAAGTACTTAAGAAGTGCTTCTTGTTCTCTAGGTGACAGCGTTTACACACAAAATATACATTCTATTTTATTTTTACATGATTCTTTCCTTTGAAATCTTGTAGTTCCTTCCAGGTGTCTTTTAATGGGAAAGTCATCGGTTTGTGAGAATACATAGTTGTAAATGTAAGATGAAATTAAGTAAAGATATGGAAAATTGCTAGTGTAGTTATCACTATCCAAAGAAACACTTTTAACCTACTAATGTGGCCACACCAAATAACAAACAAAACCAAACCATCATATCTCTTTGAATTTGACACATATATTTCCTTCAGTAATATATTTATGAAAAACCAAGTATATTGAATTTAACATCATGGTTTTGATCCCTAAAAATATAGCTCATTGACCAGTTATCTATAAAACCTCACCGAAAATATTCCCCATCTTATAAAAAATACTGCATCCAAATTTATACAGTGGTTCTCCATACATAGGTAAAGAAATCCTCTTTATATGTAAATAATCATCGATTGTATTGGTTTTATCGTAATTACTAAGCTCCCTAAATATGTTCAAATGTTGGCATTCTCTTATAGCTTGTTACGAGTTGCGGTTGTTTAGTGAAGCCATCCTTAAGTGTGCGCATATCTTTGGCCGACAATAAACAGTCGAGTCATTCCTGTTATAGATTTGGAATGCACAACTGCGACTTCAACGCTTGTATTTCCATTGTACAAACTAATGCATGTTTTCTTGTGTTATCGTGTTTATTTAAGGTTCATTTGACCCAAAGCAATCTTTCTCTAGCAAAATATGCAGCTCATTGATCAATAACTAAAACCTACCTATAAAATATACACATAAAAAAAATACATTCGAAATAATTAACTAGTTCCCCAGTAAAAGGTGGACATAAATAGGTACAGAAACAATTATTAATGTCTAAAATTTTCATGATCACAATAGTTTCTCTTTAGACGAGAAAGTAAAAAATAATTTTAGTAATATTATATTTATGGACTAATTTTTTCCCTTGAAATATAGCTTAGTAATATATTGATAGCAATGTTATTTTAGGGGAAATGAGCGATTTAATTCAAGTAAAATAAAAAAATTTTTTTTTAAGAAAAAGCCAAATGCTTATAGAAAGTTAAGTTGTATAAAATATACTATTGGATTAATTATATTATATTATTAATTTGTAGAGCTTCTACAAACACCAAAATTAATTTCATGATTACTTACTACTTAAATGTTTGAAACTACGAAAACTTAATTAAATTCATGTGAATGAATGTTCTCCTTAACGTTTAAGCCTATTCAATTATTAGCACAGCTTTATAATATATTTTGGATTGCAAAAAATTTAGTGATTTAGTTTTTAGATTAACTATTTGATTAATTAGTTAAGTTTTCTATATTGATTTAAAATATAACTATGTAGATATAAATGTAATACACCACCTACTTCTCTTGGGTTATTCCAACTAGACTTTGCCCATCTACTTTAAGCAACTGATCTCCTGCTTGAAGTTGCCCATCCTAAAATAACAAAAAAATAATACAAAAACACAACATGCATATTTTATCCAATAGTAGTATTAATGTGTAATGTAAAGTATTGCTAATTAATACAGAATTTTTAGGATAAACATAATGTACAGAATGCATTACAGAGCAAAATAATAACCAGCTCTTAAATAATAATTATAAAAGTGTTGGATCAATTGTCATTTATTTGTAAGTACTCTTTGCTTGGAAGTAATGTCAAAAGTGATGGATTAATAGGTGCATCGCACACTATTGTAGTGTTAACGCATAGATTTGTCAGGGAAAGGTGCAAATGATTTAATAGTGTGAGATGACAGGAGAAAGTTATGTTTAGTTAGGCAAGGTTTATGCTTGTTGAGGTAACAGGTTCCTTATGCTATCTGAAACCAACCCACAGTAGTGGCCATATGTTATATGATGTTAAACTAGATTTGCACTTGGTTGTTGCATGAGAAGTCAGGGTTTGAATCCTAGTGAAGTGTACTTCTGATACTTTTTCACATACACTGAGCAGATTATCCACCTCTTATGGGACTGGGACATGGTCGGAAAATAAAAAGGATTGGACACTTTCACATCCAATACAGTTTCCAGGATTTTTTATTCAAGACATATATTTTCCACTACCGGCTTGCTAGGTCTGTCTTAGCTTTATACCCCTTATAATCCAACTTAAGAATAGGACAGGCACAGTTTCCAGTCCCCAGCCGTTAATTCATCACTGTGAAAGAGTAGACCCAAATTTCACCAATGAAAAAATTTTCAGCCATGCTGGGAATCAAACCCAGGATACTTGGATCACTATGCAGAGAGGCTACCGACTGAGCTAAGGTAACTAACTAGAGTAAGTAGCTGTATAAATATAGCTAGTTAGCTTACCATACTTTGTGAGAATTACTTATTTCCCATAGTTTTATCTGAATTTGAAAATCACAAAAATTCATACAAAATTATTGAAACATAAAATATAAACCTAATACCAATCTATGATTGGCATAGCTGTCTTAGGATTATTGAAACTGCAAAGAGAAGAGGTGTTACCATTTAGCCACATCTTCCTGATTTCATCAATAAACTCCAAACCTGTTTCGGTGGCTGCATAGTCTAAGATGCTACTCCCGCAATAGACTAGACTCTCAATGATAAGGATATCAAGGTTTGATCCTAGTCAGGTACACTGAGGTTTTTATCTTGAATGGTTTTCCACTCTCCCATCATAGAAATGTGGGTGCATTTCCTCTAAATTTAACTTTCCTCATCCCTAACACATTAGAGTAATTAGTACATAGACGTATAGCCCTAACAGGTAGTAAGGCAGTGCTAAAATAATAAATAAACTCCAACCACTTGATGTGTGTATGTGTATGTGTATGAGTCATTAGAGAGTAACAACACTATAGTTGGTTCAAGGAGGAGGAGGTATCCTGGGCAAAGCTAGAACTATTTATAGAATGGTTGGTTTTGTGTGATTTTTTCATGAAAGATCAATAATTCCAAAAATTAGAATTTTTGCTTATTTGTTCCAGTATGCTACAAAATGCCCAACAACAGTCTCACAGTGGACCAGCGGTAGTCTACCATGAGAAAAATAACATGCCTAAGTTTTAACTATAATGTTTTAAAAGAAACATTCTAGTTAAAAATATAGTTTAGTTTTGACTAATTTCTATTTAAATTGTTTCTACATTCTAAGCACACTGCAAATACTTTTGGTTTGTTAGCTTTTTGGTATTACACACAATCCTCTTCACTGTCACAAGGCTAAATTTCAAATTATCCAACTCAAACAAAGCTTTCAATGCTAATAAATTTAAAGTAAATTAATAAAAGGTTTAGTTCTACCAGAAGGTATTTGGGTCCATCTGACACCTTAGCTCAGTCGGTAGCATGTCTGCCTTATTAGCTAAGGGGTCCCTGGTACAATTTCAAGCATGGCCGAGAAATTTAGCATTGGTGAAATATGGGTTTACCCTCTCCTAAATAATTAACGGCTGGGGACTGGATGTTGTGCCTGTCATAAGCTTAAGTTATATTATAAGGCATAAGTAGCTACGATAGGCCTATCTAGCCTGTTTTGGAAAAATATATGGCTTGAATAAAAAAACTGACCCAGGCCATTGGATGGAAACAGTAGTGAATGTAAAAGTAGGTATTTGGGTTAACTTTCATAGTAAAAAAAGTCAACCAATTGGGAGAAAGCCTTATTGATGTTGACCAAGATAAAGGCCGTTATATTTAATCTATATAGTGAAAAATGTGTTTAATCAAAGAATATTTGTGTGCAGCTTACATTTTAAAATCTTTTTCCATGGGTGCATTATTAAATAGGTGAAAAACCATTTTAAATTTAATTTATTTAAGTTACTTCTTTTGCAAGATTTATGTATATTTTTTCTCCTGGCTTTTTAATGCATAGCTCTAAAAAAAATTACCACATCAGCAGCTCCTCCTTTAACGACAGACTTGATGTATATTCCCAGCTTGTCTTGACCTGCACCCTGCAACCAGAAAAGCAATGATATCTCTCTTTGGCAATTTTAAGTTAATTACATTTTTTTTGTCCATTTATAAGAGCTTGATGACTGTAATTTTATTATTTAGTTTATAATAATGTGGTGGTTAGGATTTGAACCAGCTTGAGTGAGCTGATAGTGTTTTCTCTTAAATGGATTCCCACTCTCTCTCTCTTCACACAAATATAGTTACATTTATTACATCTACTATATATTCTACCGTCCTCATTCCTACTCAGTAGTGGTGAATATGTATTCTTAATATTCTTTACTGCCCCTGACAGCAATATCTCTTATAATCAAGGATTCTAAATATCTAAGTCCACTATCCCTTATTAATGGCAAGGATTCTAAACAGTCAACGCCCAGTATCTCCTATACATGGGAAGAAATATAATAATCAATGCTCACTATCCATTATACATGGCTAGTATTTTAAATACTCAATTCTAGATTTTCCTTATACATAGCTATGAATCTAAATAATCCATGCCTGCTATTCTGAAATATTGCTAGGATTCTAAATAATAAATGCCTGCTATTCTTTATTATACATGTTAAGGAATCTAAATAGTCAAAGTTCGCTTTGCTCATTCCTTTTTTATTAGGTGGAAAACCTGAACTCAAATGATATTAACGAATCGAGTCCTTTCTTCTTAATTTATTGATTGTGATTCAAAATAACTAGACCCTTTTATAATATTGTTGACTTTAACCTTTTCTCCTTTATTAATGATTGCTATTCAAATTTACCATTTTCCTAATCTACTCATTACTCCTCTATTAATTGGTTGTAATTCATTTTGATTAAAGCTTCCAATAAAATGATATTGCAATTTTAAAGCTAAATTGATGTTGGGACCACTTCGTAGTTGTAGTATTTTTCTTTGAGCTATAATACCCTTCCCACCTTTTTCAATTACTGGCTTTGGACATTTATATTCTTGTCGCCATCTGAGATTTGTCTCTTATTATTTTTTGGCCCCTTCCCCCAGTTAATCAACACAGTTTATGAAAATATTTACAAGTTGGAGAAATTAGGTGCTTTACAGTAATTATCTGGTGGCACTTTCAAAATTATTATGCCTTGCTACTGTCAGGATCTGAACACCCAACCTCCTTGTCACTAGCAATCCAGTCTATTGTGAATGTGATATATTCAGGTGGGATTGTAGAGGTCTGAGGCAAAAGGAAGCATTTTTCCACTTTTTAAAGCAAAACATTATTTAGTAAAAATAAATAAAGTATTGCTCCAGTAGAAACATAAGAGTTTAATTTTCCACATATAATAATATCAACAGTTCTTGAATATCTGTCAAGGGTGGCCTGGAATTTTCTCTACAGTTAAAAAGTCTCAAGTCTCTCATCATTTTGCTCATGGCATGTATTTAGGAACTGTTGAAATTACTATAGTTTTTATTCAGGGTTCCTACACAAAATCTATGGTTTTTATTCAGGGTTCCTAGACAAAATCATAAAGAGAAAAAAAATCCAGGACATTTCAAGGACTTTTCAAGGATTTTCTACAATTCCTCCAGGACACGTGTATAAAGTAATGATGGCAAAATACAGATCATTACAAATTTTCTTTTATTTAATGCAGGCTCCCAACTCCCCTACACCTGCACCTTTTCCCGCCATTTATTTTTTAATGTACGCTAAGAGTTATTCAAATAATTAAAACATAACATAAACTAACTTGCAAATAATCATTGGTGAAATATGGGTTTCCACCTTCACAGTGATGAGTTAATGGCCATGTTGGATGTTATATCTCTTATAGATATAAGTTAGTATATAAGTCATGTACAGATATAATCAGTCGGTTTAGAAAGTGCACTTTAAATACCCCAACTCTCACTGTTCATATTGCATATATTAGTATATGTGTGCCGTGCTAATGGGGCATTAGCTCACACAAGCCTTTTTTTGATATTTGATTTGTTTTCTCACTTTCTTTTTTTTCTCTCTTACTACTGTTTGTCTTCCCTTATCTTTACATGCCTCTCGTCTGCGCCTGCGCGGCGATTTCCCCTGCTGGGCGGACGCTCTGACTCCCCCCTTCTCGTCATTTATTCTTTCTCCCCACCACTCTGTTGGGCTGCGCATGCGCCCTCCGTCCTTCAATCCAACGCTAGGCTCTGCTGACCTTTTATGATTGACAAAAAAGTATTCTAGTATTGGAGCTCCCAAGGAGCAGATTGTACGACACTACGCCTGGGAGCTTAGAAAAATTAGGGATAAAGTCTTTTTATCTAAATCACTATGTGTTGTGTAGGTCGACCAGAGTAATGCTGGCATGCATGATCTAGTGAACAGTCAACTAGCTCTCTATGGCTCTTCTTGGACGGGGAGCCCAGCTGTTGCCCAGCTAGCCCCCGCCACATACTTGCTGTCAACACACTCTCTACAGCTGCCAGAGTCGGGTGAATGCCATGGGTGGCCTGACTGGCTTACTCACCGGACAGTTCACGAGTTATGTGACCTGGGATCGTCTGACACACGCCAGCTTGTCCATACGTATGTAGTGAGCCCGCTATATCTCGGGCAGTGTTTGACCCAGTGAACCTAGGTCATATGATTGTCAATTTTTCTTATGTCAACAAGTAAACCAGGGTCTTTTAGTAATCATATTTTCTTATAATATACATCATGTTGACAAGTGAACCCTGGCCTAATAATTACCGGATTTTCTTATAACAGACGTCATGTTAGCAAATGATCCCAGGTTTAATGATTACCTGTTTTTCTCATAATTTACGTCAAGTCAGCCAGTGTACCCGGATCTTATGACTATTTATTTTTCTTATACTAAACGTCATGTCGACTAGTGAACCTAGGTATTTCAATTATCAATTTGTCATTTAATGTATGTCGTGCTAACAAGTGCACCCTGATCTTGTAATTACCAATTTCACCGTACTATACGCCAAGTAAACAAGTGGGCCCGGATCCAATGTTTGCCTATTAATCGTGTGATATATGTCATGTAAACGCGTGAGCTTGGGTCTAATAATTACCAGTTTTTGGCATTATTTATATACGTTAACCAGTGAGCTTCGATCTCGTATATACCTTTTTGTCTTGTGATATATGTTATGTAAACGCTTGAGCCTAGGTTTTGTTATTACCAGTTTTTGGCAATATATATATATATGTTGACCAGTGAGCCTAGTTCTCTTAATTACCTATTTATCTTGTGAGATGGGTCGGGTAAACAGAAGGACCAAAATATTATTGTTGCCAGTATTTCTTATTTTATATATCATGTTAACTATTGAACCAAAATCTTATTGATATTATTATTATTATTGTTACCAATTTTTATTATAGATTTTTGTTGGCTAGTGAGCTGTGACCATATAATAACCTAATGTCTTATTGTATACAATTCGATTATGATGTCAAATAATAAAATCTCATTACCCATTTATCCTGTGTATGTTAAGTTGTACATATCCCTTTAAACCCTTAAAGGGGGGTACATATGTTTGTAAATTACAAAACAAAAATAAGATTTAAAAAATGGCGATAATACAACCTAGTTTTAAATTAATGAATGGTTCAGTAGCTTGATAAAAAATTTAATGGATCTAAAGAGATTCAGACACCTTAAGAATTTCCTCAAATATCCCGGAAATTTCATCTACAGACTTACTCCTGTTTCCTCCTGATTTACTGACCTGTTTAAAAAAAGGGGGACAAAGGAAAGTCCAGGACAACCTAAACAATTCCAGGAAAAGATTGAAAAATGAGAAATTCTATAACAATTCTGGGCCTGGAAGATATATATTTTTAAATTCTAGGTTTTCCAAAACCCGTAAGAACCCTGTTATTACTATGGTGTGAAGGCGCGCATTCTTATCGTGACAGATTACACCATGGCCCTATCTTAAGAGTCATATCATAGTCTAACCATACAATGTGAGTATGTTACCTTTAAGGGTAAATAAAGGGTACCTATCAAATAATTAAAGCCGGAATCTGTATGCAAAATGCATGTTCTTTTTTTACATATTTAAAGGTATGCGAAAAATGATATAGTCACACATTTATAGACCATTTGGCCTGTGTTTGATAGTGCAAATGTTGGAATATTGGTATTCTTTTATAGCTCGTTAAGAGTTGTGGTTGTCTAGTGGTTGATTAGTGAAGCCATCTTTAAGCGTGCGCGTGCGCGGCGCGTATCTTTGGCAGGCAAGAGACAGCCGAGTAATGCCATTTATAAGTTTGAGACGCACATCTGTGACTTCGTCACTTGTATTTTAATTGTACTGACTAATGTATGTTTTCATGTATTATCTTATTTATGGTTCAATTGACCCACAGCGATCTTTCTCGAACAGGTTATGGGCCCAGGTTCGCGAGTGTCGTGTCAAATAGCAAGTATGTATAACATAAAAGATAAACGGACGCGCAAGAGAGTTCCGAGATCCACACCATTAACACCACGAACGTATCAAGGATTGAACATCTTGGCAAAGACAATTATGATACGTGGAAACTGCAAATGCAGACAGTGTTAGTCGATTTATGGGAGTTCGTGAACGGTGGCGCGTTAAAACCCGATATGACGAACGATCGCGCCAACGAAGCCAACGTGCGAGAATGGATGCGCAATGATATGAAAGCGCGGTCGGATATAATTTTGTCGATATCCTCGAATGACCTCAAGCAAGTGAAAAATTGTTAGACATCGCGTGAAATGTTGCGGAAATTAGAAAAGATATATCAATCGAAAGGCCCGGCGAGAAAGGCAACCCTTTTGAAGAGGTTAACGATTGAGAAAATGGTGGACATTAGTGATGTGCACGTGCATTTGAACAGTTTTTTCGAATCTATAGATAGGTTGAACGACATGGAAGTCACGATCAATCCAAACTTGTTGACGATTTTACTAGTCTATAGCTTACCCGCGAGTTATGAAAACTTTCGGTGTGCCATTGAATCGCGTGAAGAATTGCCTACGCCGGACGCACTCCAAATCAAAATCATAGAAGTGATGCTCGTAAGAGGTATGTGCGGAACGCGTCGTCGGGTGCCATGTTTGCGAAGAAAAACGGCGGGGGACGCGATCGAAGAGACAAATCGGATGTGAAAAAAGTGAAGGAGAAAAAACAAAGAGGCGCGCACGTGATACGATGGTTTAAGTGTCGAAAGCCTGGGCATAAGGCGAACGAGTGTCGAAGCAAGGACAATAAGGAAAGTGCGAGATGTGCGGATAGACTCTGTTTAAATGTTTCAGCAGGCAAGTCAAATGATCCAAACCGGAAGTGATGTCTGGACAGCGGTGCGACAACGCTCTTGTGCAATGTGAAATAACTTTTTCGCTAAATTTACGACCCATGTGGTTTTTTTTGGGCTGGATATAATTATAACAACCCTGTCTTAGCTAACTATACTTGCTTTAATTATATGCGATTGTAACAAAGAGCTATTGCATCCATATTATTTACGTTTACATTTTTTATTGTTAACTTATATGGTCGACTTGACGATCTAAAATTTATTTAATTTTATTATATAACTACTTTTTAAATTACACTTATACATACCGTTGTTTGATACTTGTAATCAATAGGAAACCTCAAAAACAACATTACTCAATCATTTAAGGAAATCTTATAGTGATAGATTTCATTTCAACATTAGTTAATCACTAACTTCCAATACTTGATTTAAATATTTTTAAAGATTTGACACTTTACAAAGATTTTTGTTTATTAATAAATAAATAAGTGTTTAGTTTGTCATTGGTTTTATTTATAGTTCTTTCCCTAACGCTAAAGGACTGGACTTTGTAAATAGTATGGGAATTAAACGCACATGGAAATGTATTAACTTTTTCCCAATTGTTTTGTAAAATATTGTAAAATGTTACTTAATAAAATTTATATTTGTATTATCTTTAGGTTGAGTATATTTTATTTTGTTCGTAAGAAGAGTAAATGACCTTCACAAACGTTAGTAAAACTACAATGATTTATTCATAACTCAAGTAATGTGATTTACATCTTTAACTTTCGATAGATATTATAAATAGGCCTACCTTTAAAATAATTAAGTAAAATGCCATCAAAGCTAACTACAATTTTTTTAATGTATTTATTTGTATTTTCTAAACCTGTTCTTACTACAAGAATTATAGTATACCCGGTCAAACGCAGTGGGGGGTGGTTTTCCACTTTATCGTTTTCACATTTCATTTTTATTCCATCCTCGCCAGAAGAATGTTGGTGCATTTCCTTGTAACAATCCTCCTTAATTTTAAATTATTATGAGTAAAATCCTTTTATAGAATGTTAATGTAAAAATAAATTGTTTTTATCCTAAATAATTTTAATTTGATCTATTATGAATTATTATTAAAACAATTTAAAATATTTACCCGCATTTTAATTTGTTGGACCTTTTATTTTAACGATTTACTTTGATTAACTTTCAATTAGAATTAGTTATTGTATTAATCAATGCAGAGTGTCGAGGTTTTAGGCCTACACCTTAATTAGAAATACAAATCTAATATACTTTTATTGATGATTAATAATATACTATATTATACAAGTGTACAAACTGGAAGAATGTTGAATGAGCACTACAACAGCTATGTATCATTTTGAAATAGAACCCCGGCCTTCCAAACATGAACCGTTGAATGTATATATACACATATATATAGTAGTATATACTTTCAACGCATGAACCGAGAATTAAAGGAGAAACCAACCCTTTCCTTTTTTTGTCTCGGTATTTTATTGTTTCCCGCGAGTTGGGCAGTGTTGAGGGAATCTATTTTTAGAAAGAATGTATAACTGCTAGTCAATCAACCCTACAGGCGACGAAATGTCTAGCTGTACACAAGTTGAATTAACAGGGGGGGAAATGGAAATGAAAGTTCTCTACAAGCACGAAGCGTAGCGGATTTGAAACAAAATAGAATGTATGGGGGTTCCCCCTTAACAATAACATGGACCTACATAAAACATGATGGGGTGGACAAAGCAGGGCCGCTCTTAGCAAGCGTGGTGCCCTGGACAAACTTCGTTTTCGGGGTCTCCTGTTATCTGCCTCACAGAAAAAAAAATTATTTAGTGTTATTACAGTAGTTTGCACTTATATGCCATTTCAGTCGGACAAGGTAAATAAAATGTAACAATTATTGATAGAGGCCGTGCTTTCATACATATAAAGTTTGGTTGTACTCCAACTCTTAATTCAATTTTCTTCCCCAACGAGCTTTATCTGTTTATAAAGGTACAAAGAACAACTGTGCCAACTTCTTAGGTGGCCGCATGATCTAAGGCGTCACTCTAGTGTCAAGACTAGACTGCCGATGACTGGGAGATCAAGGTTCAAATCCTGGTCGAGTGTATTGAGGGTGGTTTAAAAAAAGTTTTCCACCCTCCCTTCCTGCAAATTCGTGTACACTTCCTCTAAATTCAACCTTGCCCATCCCTAACTCACTAGTGGAGATCTAATATAACATATAACCTAAACAAGTAGTAAGATGTGGTGGGGAAAAAAAACGTGGTGTTTGAAATTAATCAGTTATGTGTTTAAAAGTTATCGTGAGATATATCCACCATAGAGTGACAAATGCAAATCGGTGAAGTTAAAACTAACTCGCTTCACTCGATCAATAAATCAAAACATGATTATGTTTATATTTGTTTTTAGACTGACAATATTTGTTAGATTGCCTATACATGGTAACAAGTACATATTTCTCACCTCAGCGGGGTTCCCCCAACCCCCTTTGTCCCCCAAGCAAGCGGCCACACCGTTTGCATACCCCTAAGGGCGGACCTGTGACAAATGAGCCTTTGTGTTTAATCTTTCAAGTGAGAGACTGATGCTCAACAACTGAGTTTAGTTGTTCACGTGTGCTGGTTTGTTCATCATCATCATCATCATCATCATCATCATCATCATCATCATCATCATCATCATAATTATTATTATCATTATTATTATCATTATTATTATCATTATCATTATCTTCATTATTATTATTATTAGCTGCACCGAGTCTTACAAACCGTTCGGGTTCTTGGTGGGCAAGGACAAAACTGAAGGTATAAAAGGAAAATGAAAAATCAATCGAGAGTATCAAAACGTATCATGATTAAAATTATCATGAGAAGAGATATTACAAAGAAGTCCTAGTAAATAACATTTGGAAAACTAATTGATTAAGTGTAGGTAGGATCTTTGTTTTCTTAAAACATTAGCGTAAGTGCGTATAACCCGAAACTGAACTGCTAATAATTGTCATAATCATGTTTTTTCTTGTTTTTGAAAGGCTTTATTTTATTTTTATAACTTGATCCGTAGATTTATCTGCAACTAAGGTGGGTATCCAATTTTAATTTACTTGCTATTAGTATTAAGGATAACCGTATCCAAGCTCTAGTAGCTCTAGTCATAACCTTAGAATCTTCTTCCCTGGTTCAGTTTTGCCATATGATACTAAATCTTATTAATATTCTATCTTGATAAAGTACATAAACGACGAATGGTGTTAAAATAATGGCATCTCCTAAAAGAAAATTATGAAAGTTTTTTAAGAAGTTGGAACCCGCCTCAGTGGCGTACTTCACTTTTTGTGAACTATCAGTTCAGGTTATACACCTATGTATTAATTACACTAATGGGTTGGGGATCAGGAAGGCTCAATTTAGATGAAATGCACACACAGTTGCGTGGTGGGAGAGTGGAAAGCCATTTAGGGAAAACCACCCTCAGTGCACTCTACCGAGATCGAACCCCAATCTCCCTGTCTTTGGCAGTCTAGTCCAACACGATATTAGCGCGTTTGACCACGCGGACACCGAAGCGGGTAGGAGATTATTAATACTAGATAAAAAACCTTTTACCAGATTGAAATTTCGATACCAATATTTATTGTTTTCGGTACTTTTCTTTAGATACTAGTATGGTATCGATATTCTTCTTCCGATACTTTTAATGAGCACAGTATCGATACTTTTCTTTCGATACCACATCCCTAAGTGTGAGTACTAATATCAGTAAAAGTATCAAGTAAAAATAGGCCTACTAGTATCTAAAGTAAAATATCTATATTAGTAAAGTATCGATACTTTGTTCACATCCCTACGCATAACAGCGGCTTCAAAGAATGTCTACGCGACCAGGACTTCACCAGAGTCCACAGGACATAGTAAACGACCACTTAGATAACGGCAGTGACGTCAGGTTGTCACAGTAGACACCTCATGATGCATTCAGAGCTTGGGTCGTGTGACCAGCTACATAGTGACAGTGAGTACATGTTACCGTAATTATACTAGCAAGTAAGCTTATTGTATCGCGTTGATGTGATAAGAGGTTTTACTAATTTGCTCAATAATATGGGTAAATTATGTAACGAAAAAATTTATTCAGCATGTATTATAAAAATATGAGAAAATAATTGGTATGAATTTCAAAATATGTTTTATTTCTTCTTTTGCTTTATTTTGACGGGGGGTGATGGGAGGCACCCCAGAGCCCTCCCTCAAGAGCCGCTACCGTAAGAAAGGCATTCTCACTCGCTTTGGTGGTCGAATGGCTTAAGGGTGTTGAAGTCTCGGAACTTTTTACAGAAATTGAACGGTTGGCTCCAAATAACAGATTTTGGCTATGTAATAATTTCAATTTTTTTAATGGTTAAGTTTTTTAATTTGATCAAATTGACGTTTTAATTAAAGGAATTAGATTAGAAGGTACCTCAAAAACTATTAATTTTAAGTAGAGGACATTTTGTAATTGTCATAATGACTTGCTATAAATGATCTTTTAAAGATTACAATATGATCGCCTCATTACTTTATAAAATATTTAATATTTATTATTACATTTAAAAATTACATTTTTTATATAGCTCTTTGTAATGATTTTTTCTTTTGATCTTACTATTTAAAATTTTTTAATGTATTTCAAACATTTCAGTTCAGAGTCTTTAGGTACTTGATTTTTGCCTCTACAAAGAGGGTTTTTAATACCTACTTTTCAAACTCATGCTGTCCACAGCTTTGAGTCATTACCTCGCTTAACACACTTTTGCGGGCAATAGCTCTTTACCTTGACTACTCTTTAGCGAAGGAATACACTAAATTCTCATTCTCTCAACAATCCCTTCTACTTACTGAGGCTTACTCACCCAAAAACAGCAACAAAATTAATAATATCTTTGTCGGTCTGTAGAGTGACAGGTTGGAATAGGAAATGGGTAGAGGAGAGCATGTCATTAGTAACAGAGAGGAGAGTCATTGATATGTATCACCCTGGCCACCCGACTTTTAGCCACCCGGTTTTTGAAATCGCCCATTATTTGTGCCACGTTAGTGCTGGTTAGTGCTCGATTTTCATCTTAATTAACTCGATGCACCTCTTTTCTTGACTTTCGTAAAGAAGGCAGTTTTTACCACCTGCAAACAACCTGATTAAAATTTGTATCTAGGCGTTGATTAAGATTATAAATAAACTGGCTATTTTCATTCTCCTATGAAAATGATTTTTAGGGTACTTTACAGAAGCG
>CABFWO010002394.1:0-14662 GCA_902155825.1 Timema genevievae
ACGTACATACATACGTACATACATACATACGTACGTACATACATACGTACATACATACGTACATACATACGTACATACATACATACGTACGTACATACACACGCACACACGCACATACACACATACGGAAAACATACATACTTAAATATTTATAAAATTTATTTAATTTGAAGGGTACAAGAGAAAAATATGTGAAGTGTAATTTTAACTCATATTGGAATAGTGCTTCCATCTGTTAGACAATCATGGAACCTCTGTAGTGAACTTTAGATTCCGGCTAAAGAGTTATGTTATTTAAAAAAATAAATATTATCTGAGGTCCTAGTGGGGTTTGAAATATAAGAGTTGTCCTATGTGGCTCTACCCGTGTACCCTTCATTTGTTTTCCCCCCGGATATAATGTAAACTCTCAATCACTTTGAATAAAATAACAAATTTGTACCAAATCTTAACACTTTAGGTTTTCAAAAAAGATATTAACATAGTCGTACATAGTGGTCACACATTTGAACGATATTTCATTTGAAGACAATATGGGTACTCTAATTTTTTTAAATTTAGTAATATGTGAATATCAATAACATTTTAGAGCGGAAGTTTTCCTCTGTCTCGGATACACCTAATAATTAATATAATTGTTAGAACATATATAATTTCTATCTAAAATATAAAAAGTTGGAAATTTATTTCTTGTTCTATAAATTAACATCTTAATATTTCGTATGAAAATTCATTTAGAAAAGTTCTAAATATGTTACGTGGAACTTTGTTCTTGTGTCATTAAAAGCTTCTTTCACTTGGAAGTTTTTTTTCCTTTAGACAACTGCTAAATTATTCTTTATGTGACATATACCATTTAACTTAATACTTTATACTTCTCTTTGAGTCTTACCTAGAAACAGAATTACCTTCTTCAGATTTTACAAAGTTTGAAGAAAAATCAAATTATTGATGAAATTGTTGAAAGTAAAATTCGTGAATGACATGGACTATCTTTATAATAGTTTGAAATATCCTATATAACACACGCATTAAAATTGATTTACTCGCACCGATGGTTACATAATTTAAACGTCAGATTCATTTTGTCCGGTTTGCCACTTATACCGACCGAGTGACCACCGTTTGTTGGCGAAGATAGTGTCAAATTCCGAAGATTGGAGGGTGTCAAATGGCCATCTCAACGAACGAACCCATTCGGCCGTTAATCTCATTTCTATAGACCGGAGCCGCTGGGGGTCACGGTGCTCAGGCGTTCGTCCGGCCCGACGTACAGCGGTTGGGTGGGCTCTGGGCCCGTACATGTTTCATATAAACGAGCATTAGACTGCACTGACAGATCTTTAAAAATCCTGTCAGGGCGCGGCCCCTGGGCAATGTTACGGACGGGGTCCGGCATAGCAAAGACCCCGACAAGATCATCTGTGTGTGAGGAGCGGGACACACTAAACGGTTGGTAGTGCGTACCCGTGTAGCGGGGACTGCTGGTCAGGGCAACTCCACGAGGTCTCCGCTGGGCAACTCCGGACAGCCGGTCTCAGAAAGGCTGGGGCGGTAGCAAAGAAGGTGTGTGAGACTAAGAGAACTGAGATTGTTGAGAAAGAAGGTTGAGGAGACGGCTGTTCGGAGGCTTAACTCCTGACTTCCTCCTGATGGGTGATCATTAGGAGGAGCCAACTCTTTCCTCCATCCGGTCCCAGTGGAAGGGGGGGGTTCCCAAGTAACAAAAGGCAGGCTGTCATGGAAGGGCTGGTACTGGTTTATCCGGGTGCCCTAGTACCCGGAATGGCTCTCATGGACCTCGGTCTATGTCCGGCGAAAAGGTTCCGGTCCCGATGGGAATAAGTGGTTGCATTGTTAGGGGCCTCTGAGCCTAGGTACAGTGTAGCAGTGGGGTCTCTTCGGAGATTTAGTTGGATATCAATCAGACCGGAGCAGCTACTTTTTCCTAAAGTAGCTCTTAATTTGTACTCACGAGGTAGAATTGACCCTGTTCCAGATCCATTGCTTTCTCATAACAATTTGGAAGTGCCTGATATCGTACCCGGGACCTCTGGATCTGTAGCCAGGAACTCACTGGATCACATAAGTGGCCCTGTAAGGGTTTAACATGCAAATTTTCAATACGTTTACTCGCACATATTTTAAAGAATGAAATAAATCTTACAAGAAAACCAATAAAAAAATTTCTTGTGAAAGCGCTCCCTTCAAATGTGTTCCGGATTCTAATGCTCCTTGAAAACTTGGCGTGACGTCTTGCGCAACTTTCTCCCCTAAAGTTTGAAAATGGACTAAGCCAAGGTCAAGCTTTTTTTTTTAATATTGGGTACGGGAGCGTCGCATGGAATATCTTGCATGTGAAGGGGGCGTGGTCTCAAAATGTCTGGGAACTCCTGGTATAAAAGGTATGTGAAAATATATCTTGCAAACTAGAGCCCAATTTTCATAGGAAAGGCCTTTTAGAAAATATAAACTTTTTATAACTGCTCAACTATTTTATTGTCAATTTATAGGTATTGATAATATCAAAAGTGACAGCTACAGATCCCATGACTTGACGTATGAAAACGTGAAAGTAGATCTATATGGTTACCTTTCTATAAGTCCTATGAAAATCTTTCTATAACTTGAACACATTAATTCTCTCTCCTAACTAGAGAACAGTGAAATACAAATTATGTTTATATTGGGAGTAAATCACATATAAGAATCGAACCCGAGTCCTCTAAAACCAATCCCACAAAAAAATATATTATATTTACCCACTCCCCGCAACTGAAGGTACCAAAATCAAACCTCATAAGACCTACTTCGGTGGTTGCATGATCTAAGGCTTCACTCTTTTGTTAGATTAGACTGTTGATGAAAAGGAGAGCGTAGTTCAAATCTCAGTCGGGTGTACTGAGGGTAATTTTTACATGGTTTTCCACTCTCCCTCCACCCAAATTCCGACACACTTCCTCTAAATTCAACATTACTCATCTTTAAATCATTAGCGTAATTAGTACATGTACGTACAACCTGAAGAGGTAGTATCCCACGATGCTAAAACAAATTATTAGCACAGTCAGTAGGAATAGTATGCTAAGTAAATGGCAGTCATTCTAAATATAATTTTATGAGAGGATTTACCTTTTGTCATTCACTCAGCCCCTAATTTTCAAAGCTAGCTAGTGCGAGATGAGTACAATACCCGTATATCTCGACATCACTCTACCTGGAGAGGTAAGTATTATAGCTAGCGAGCGAGCGAGCGAGCAAGTTTCGCCTCCAGATAGTGTCAGCAATTGTGTTATCTTGTACTCGTCAAAACTCGAGACAGATAGAAACAGACAAGGAGAGGCGGGAGTAGAGCCGTTATCCGAACCTCATTGTGTGGCTTGCCACTCGGTTTCCGGGATAGAGAACAATTCTAGCTCGCTCCGTTGTTCGAAGAGACAAGCTAGAGACGCAATTCTAGGACGTGGGAGACGATTTTAAAATAAAAAACCTTATCACCACGCTCTTGATATTTATACGAACTATTTGTGATAGAGATGAGGAAGGTAGATCTTTCAAAGAAATGTAGCAGAATTTTGTTGAAGGGAACGATGGAAATTATTTGTGGGAAAATCACCTTCAGTCGGGATTAAAACTCAGATCTCTATGTTCCTTGTAAAAGAGATTAAACAATCCTGATTTTTGGGTACATGTGTCCACTGATTTGGGTACAGTGGACGTTAGGTTCATTGCCTTTCATGGACTCTACAGCGTGTCTCATTAATTTTATATACTGGACAATATAGTTAGTGCCCTTGTTCAATTCTGGACGATGCCTAAAATAAAATAGTATTTGGATGAGGTTTATTTATTTTATCTGGATTGTACTTAAGTTGGTTTCACCCCATCGGTGGACATACGGGAAAAGGAGTTAGTTTAATTTTATGCAGTTAGTGACGTGGAGGTCAGGTTCCTAATTCCGAACCGGTTTAGTGAGTTTTTCCTAAATAATCTCACTCCACGCAAATGTGGGATTACATTTCTTCTAAATTATTTCTTCATCCCTATCTTATTATTGCAAAATATCCTATATGTAAAAAAGGCAATTTTGTTGCTAGATATTGGTTAAGTTCTATGTTAATAAAGTATAATGTAGCCGGGAGTTGAACGGACCGATTTGAAAATAAAGACAATTTTAAAAACTAAACTATCTAAATAAATTCAACCCACCGTCAGTATTTTTTCTTTTTCTTCTAATACGATTATATAAAATTATAAATTTGTTTTAAAAATTTATTTTTATCCATAATTAAAATTAACCATCAATTTTTAACCTAAATGATTAGTAATACTAGAACAATATTAAACCTAACAATGATATTAAAATATCAATTTTTTTTGTAAGTGAAAATGCGAGTCTGTAACTAAGTCAACACTGTCACTTTCCTCACCAGTCGGTGTATCGTCACCAAAAACAAGAGTAAATAAAAAAGCCACATTTTGACTTTGTCCCTTTATGCGCGCAACAATTAAATTAATACACTTAAAACTAAAACTGTTCTCGATGAAAATTTTCTTGGCTGTGACCCATAAGCACTAGGTCAAATATGTGTCGAACAGCTAACCCTTCCTGTTTTCGAATGAATACAGTCCTAAGGAAGATCTTCCTTACACCCATCGAAAAACCATCCCCCTTTCTGTATCAGCTATTTCAGGAAGCAATTTATTGTACGACTTTTTGAGAATGTATGTCGGAAGTGAATAAGTTTTGTGCTCTATGTTCTCTTTAACATCGATTTTTATTACTGTTTCTAACTGGAAATAAAATGGTGCTGGGAAGGAAGATTATAGTAATATAATGTTTATTTTAGTAGCTCGAGAAATAAAAAGATGTCAACAATTTTAAAAGTCTAGTCGCGTCTGTGCTTGGTATAGCTTACGTACAAAATAAAATAAGACATTTAAACACCTTTTTAAAAAATATATATATATGGTAATGTTTTCCATTCCATTGACATGAAAAGGATGTAGTAAAGTAATATGAAACTTTGAGTTTGGCGCCTGAAATATATTGTGTATACTCTTCCGCTAAGCAGTACTGTCACGCATCTAGTGTTCAAGTTTATCTTACGGCGGCGATGATAACAGAGCGGTGATTTTGCGCCTGAACTATAAAGTTATACCTTCCCGTTAATCAGTACTGTCACACACATAATATTTAAATGTATCTAAAGCCTCGTTCACACGGTGACGTTATGTACTTTAATGGCTGTAAACGTCACGACGGTGAGCGATGAATACTGCTTTCAACCACTGTGATAATGGCTGAATATATGCACGTTATTGCTACAGTGTGGTATAAGAACTGATTGATACCGAGTTTAAATACACACATAGCTAAGCACGCCGTTCCCTTACGGGATAGGCAAAAAAAGATAAAATCTAGGCAAATACTTAAAAAAACAAGACGGTACTTAATCCATCCTCACTAACTTTCTCCACACTTCCCTATCCTCGATTACTCCATTTGCTTCAATATCCATACACCGAGTCATTCATGCCCTTTTATAATTAAAACTTTTAATATTACTCTTTTTCACATTCTTCTACAACATTTAGCCATGTCTTGATGGCCTACTCGTTCCTTTTGATTCACACACTCTACCTTCATATATTTGCTTCGTCACTTGATCATCTCAACATGCCCAAACCACCGTAAAACACTTCTATCACATTGACCCCTTTCAAACTGCACTCCTTTAGCACCCATTCATTACTAACTCTGTCCATACGATTTTTTCCACATACATTTCTTAGATATCTCATTCCAACGGCATTACCTTGCTCATATGTTTCTCCTGGCAAACTAGATAAGCGAAAAAGCGAAAAAGAAAAAAGTGATCAAGAAAATGGGTAGCACGAATAAACACCTTGGTTTCATCAAACAAGGCAAGGAGCTTCGATCTTTTGGCAATTTTCTGAAAATTGATCAAGAAAAGTTCTTTGAATTGCTGAGTTGGTTATTTGAATATTAAAATTACATTTTAAGTAAAGTTGTGAGACATAAAAGTTGCTTGGTGCGCGAAGGAAATGACTCACTGTCACACAGTTACGGAAGTGACTACAAACAGGTTCACACGGTGAGAGAGACTGTGGTAGTTGACGGTGCTGCCATGACAGCTCTACTGTCACATTATCCTAAAGCAACATGCTTTGATTTGTGACAGTGCTGTCATGGCACTCTAGACAGTAACCGTAATATATGTTTACATGGTGATATAATTACGACAGTTGCTATCATGACAACAACGGCTATAATTTACTAGCCTCGTGTGAATGAGCCTTTATGACACGACGGTAATAATATAGCTGCGATTATTGGTTCCTCATGTTTTTAAAACTATAATATAAAGTGTATTCTTTCCCGTTAATCGGATTATTGATTTTATTATTTATTTTGGATATTTAACGTGCAGTTTATGAACCGACTGATTATATTGGCGTAAGAGAATTTATATTAACGAGAATGAAAGGTCCTACCATTATTATAAGGAAATGTTTATTCACATACCTTCCAGGATTATTTTACATGCCACAACCAATATAGGACTCGTGGCTTTACTTCCCCTCCGAAGGAAGTTGTGCTACGGATTTTTATCGCTAAAGAAAAATCCATTGACCTCGGATGGGTTTGAGTCCACAAACATCGGGTCATGAGGAGAGATCTTTACCCCAAGACCATTGAGGTCGACCGTTAATCAGAATTTAACACAGTAACGCTTATCTTAGGGTTGTAGTAAGACGCTAAAATAGTCAAGCATAAATAATTACCCATGAACGCCAGAAACCAAGTGGGTTTGTAACGTTACTAGGTAGAGCTGTCCTGCAGTAGGAGAACAAACAGGGGAGTAGAAAAATACAAATGACAATACAATTAGTGTTGTGATCACCCCTTTTAAATTAAACCATTAGATTAAAAATATCCATATTACGCTCCTTTAAAAGTAACCTCGGTTATTTATGTCTGAATTATCAAACCAAAATATGTCGAGTTTTAGACTTTTCAGATTATAAAATTTCAAATTTTTGACTATTTTTTTACAAGTCTATGTATTCATAGAGACAGATAAAATAGTTTTGTGTTCATTCCAGTAAACACCAAACCCGTGTACTGCTAAAGGTTTTATCTATATTCAACCTAAGTTCAACCAACATTACATTGACAAAATCTCAGATACCTAGGCAATCCCCTTAATTCTCCATTAGTTTTATACACCTTGGCTTTTAGTGCCTAGAATATTGTGAATCCGCCTCAGGGGTAGATTGGTCGAAGGCGTCACTCTCACAATATAATTAACTGCCAATAACTGAAAGATCGGGGTTTGAATCTTAGTCGTGTGTATTGAGGGTAGTTTTCCCTAAATATTGTTTTTTAGCGCCGTGTTTCAGTAACCGTTCGGATTATACGCATAAGTACAAATTACTCTAATGGTTTTAGGAATTAAGACGGTTATATTTAGAGGAAGTCTACCCGCATTTTCGGGGAGTGAGAGTGGAAAACTTTTTAAACACCTTACTGAGAATCAAACATTGATCTCCCCGTCATCGGCAGTCTAGTCTACTGCGAGAGTAGCGCGTTTAGACCATGTGGCCAACGAAGTGGATTCTAAATATTGTTCATTTCTCCCTCTGCGGATAGGATTGTACACTTTCTCTAAATTAACCTTATCCATAATTAACACATATTCGTAATTAATGCATGTGTACGACTCAAACTGGAGAAGATTCGCGGTGACAAAATATACTAAACATTCTCCCACGTAGTGGAACTGTATTGCATATAAAATCACTATCCTTAATAAAGAGTATTTTAGAAGTTTGGACTAAACATAACTAGAGGAAAACTGCCTATATAAAATATAATAATCTTTATCTTATGCCTGGTTTTGGTAAAATCCACCCCCATCATATACTCTCTGATGTTAACTCGAGCCCGTCAAAAAAAGGGTACTATTTAAATTGAGTCTTCCGTAAGGCTCCCTAAAATATAATAAATGAAACCAAGTTAAAAAAAATCGGTATATTACACAGCTTTATTTCACCATAAACACAGTGTTTCGACCCTCGAAGTCCTATATAGGTTCTACTTAAATATTTAAAATTTCAATAACAAAGTGCAGAAACGATTCTTCGTCTTGTTTTATAATCATTTGATGACTGTTTTGTTCTTCGTCACGATTTGTATACACGAAAATTCAACTTCTTGGAAACTTTTTTGTCCAAAAGAACATATAGCCTATATTTCATTAGTAAATTCTTATCATTATCTCAATTTATTTCGGAATATTTTCAACCCATAAAGTAATTAAAAGTTTCAAGCCTGTGAACTTGTGTTAAAATAAAATTTGAATATTTTTTAAATTGAATTTAATATGAGATGGAATTTAAACTGCCTTTTCTAATAACAGGACGGAATTTACACAGGAGGTTGGGGTCATAAAATCCTTCAGACGGAATTCGCGACAACCCATTACGCCAACTTGTATGTTATCGCTATTCTAGCTTTTTATCTTCCCCAACTTATCCAAGTATCATTATTTAGTTACAAGAAACTTATTTTAAATGTATAAATTGATTACCAGGCTCGGATTAGGATGACATATCCTATTTTTTGTTTGTCATATACAATGCTTATAGGTAAATAAACTATGTTCATGATCACCTGGTTATAGAAACGGAAAATTTTTAGGTGATTTTTTTTTCCTCATTTTTGTCATTTTAGAATTAAAGGTAATATTTTCTTGATTTGCATCATTTTTAGTCATTTTTTGTATAATTTTGAGGCATTCATGTTGAATAAGTTTATTTTTAACAATAAAAAAAATATTTATTAAACTAATAAGTACTCAAAGATTTTGTTAACGCACAGTAGTCGGATTGATAAGATTTGTGTACATTTGACTTTGTATCCTCTTTGCTTGGTTGGATGTAAAATACACCTTCCTGTTGAGACACTGCTACTAAGCTGGAGAGGGTGGCGTTGGAAGGGGGTAGCTATTACTTCTAAAGTAGATTTTTGTAAATCGCTTATCGTTTTTAGCAGAATGCAAGAGTTCAGTCGATAGTTTGAAGTTATTTTTTAGAAGATTTAGATAATTTTGAAGGTCCTTTTTTGATAATTTTTAAGTTATAAAATGCCTTGCCCTTCTTGTTACTAATAGGACTGTATTATAAAAACCATACACAATATGTTCGGAAAATCATAGCCCAAACTGCACACATAGTTTGTTAGAACCAAAAATAATACAAAATCCATGTTACACTTACATTCTGAAAACTATATTAATACCATTAAATTGTGTTCAAAGTTTTTGCGTACAGCGCCGGAATAGAATAGCTGTCAAGCATGTGTGTACAACAAGTTACATAGGAATTAGGCGCTTAGCATTGCACATGTAATAATGGCAAGAATTTTCTGTGATGAAGGACCGTTAATGATTACCCTCAGAACGTATTCGCATTTCTAGATGGACTGGTGTGTTGTTTAATGTTAAATGTGGCAAGTTCTTCTGCCATGCTCCAAGATGTAGAGATGTGTAGTGCCGCGCACCTAACTCCTATGCAACCTGTTGTACACGCATGCTTGAACAGCTTTGCTCTCATGGCACTGTACTTTGATACTTTGGACACAATTTAATTGTATTAGAATAGTTTTCCTGTTGTAAGGGTATAGGGATTAGTATTACTTTAATTCAAACAAATTATATGTGTAGTTTTGGGCCATAAGTTTTTGAAGATTCTCTGTAGCTAGCTGTTTGACGTTACAAATAGCAGTAACTAAGAAAAGTCTGCATATGGTTCGCCAACTATAACTTTGACTTTGAAGCCTTTGGCACTAACCCGAAATTTTGTTGAAGACAAAATTTCCCCTCGGAAATCCAAACTTCCCCAAGTCAAACAATAAATCCCTCTAAGGGAGCTGCCTATCTCGTATTATTTGAGTTGGAGTAAGAACTCGCCACATTTCAACTTTGTCAAATACCTCTTTATTGCTCTTTCGAGTCTGTCATGTTATTTCGAAATATTACCACTATACATTTTTCCCAACCACATAAGTTTGGTTATTATATATATAATTTTTTAACTATGTATGCTTTTGCAAAATTGCTGGGATGTATTTCCCTCCCTCCACACTTAAATACAAAACACATTAACTTTGTGAAGTTGGTAATTCAAAGGCAATTGTTTCATTTGCCATTAAGTTTAACCATCCCAAGTTCCATATTTAAATAAAACTGACACTGCAGTTATGTTATTAAATAATATATATGGATTTTTTAAAAATTGTTTATTTCTCAAAAGGTATTTATATATAATATATTTAGGCGTTTAATATATTATATAGCCTACATGTATATCAGAAAATTTTAAAATTAATAAAACCTAATACATAACCATTTATATAATTGTTTTAACATCTAATAGAATGCAATAAATATATGTATGGTTTTTATTTATTTCTCAACTTTCTGTACGTTAACATAAAAATGTAACCACCCGCTTTGGTGAGCACATGGTATGAGGTGTCAACTCTTGTGTTGGAATAGACTTCCGTTGACGGGAATGTAGAGGTTCCAAATCTCGGTCAGGTGTAAAGAGGGTGTTTTTTTTTCCTTAATAGTCTTAACGCAAATGTGATTACACTTCCTCTAAATATAACCTTCCTTATATCTAAAACCATTAGCGTAGTTACTGCTTAAGTGTATAACTTGAACGAGTAGTAAGATGCGTTGTTAAAAAAACCACTAATGTGTGTTTAACTTACACGTGACCGCGTACCAAATATACATTTGTAGCATAAACATTTCCGTAAAAGTTTTACGATGCTTATCGATTCTTTCTTTCTTTGTATTTACCTTCTTTATTTTTCGTGCAAACTATCAGACTTTTTATTTCCTTTAAGAAATCGCTTTGTAGTACGTTCTGACGCCTTCTCACAGAAATCTCTGCGCCAATATTCTTACCCCCCACCCTCGGTCCTATCTTCCCTTCTTACCACCGTTTGCCCGTTTCTACAGCATTAAACATTGATAGAAATGTTGGTTAAGGTTCTGTGGCATCGCACATATCCGCATGTGTGTGTGGATGGAGGGAAAGGGGGTATGAAGTCTTGAGAAAGAGAGATTTTGCTCTTTTACAAAACTACTCTCCCTCTCTCTCTTTCTTTCTAAAACTGGTTGATACGCTTTATCTCCCGCTCACTTCGCATTGATTTCTGCCGCCAGGGTGTGCGCGTGGACCGACGCCAGGCGTCGAGCCAGCACAGCACCACCCATCCTCGTCCCCCCTCATCCCAACAAAAACACACACATGCCCACACACACACACACACACACACACACACACANTTCAGTATCTTTTATTAAGTAGCATAGTTTAAGGTACAATTTATGTCTCTCTCTTTCACACACACACACACACACACACACACACACACACACGAACACATATCCGCAAACCTAGCCTGAAGGTAACACTTCTACATGAGGAGTATCGGGCCGTATATGAGCTGATTTATAGAGGAACATCGTCGAGCCAAGGGACCTTCCCTCTCTTCTACCCTTCGGATACCCGCAAAAAGGCTTTTTTTTTTCTTTTACTCATTCATATGTGTGGTTTTTTTCTCCCTTAAACCTTCCCCACCCCTTTATCACTATGCTTCCCCGCATAACTGGTCCAAATATCTCCCAATATTGTCCAAAAGGAATTTCGAAGTCATTGAGTGGAAAGACATGAGGTACTTCGAAATGAAAGGGGGAAAAAAAAAGTATTCGTATGGGATTATATTACGCTACTGTGAAGTTGTATGAAAAAGCTAAAAAAAAAAACTTTTTTTAAAGGACTTTGTAAATATACGAGCTTTGAATTGTACATTACAAATAAAAGTTGGTTTTATGAGCTTTTTACATTTGTTATTATCTTCTCCGATATGTAAGTTAGTTATACGGTGTCACCTTTTGTTGTTGTCAAAGGGTAACAATTTTTTTTGCTCTTTCGATATTTTATTACTAAACTTCATTTATTTGTTTGGACGTATGGTGCCTTAGATATATGCTCTGACTGTTTTAACCTAGAATGGACGAGTCTAATTCATAAAGAGTTTCAGAATTTCTATCATTTTACAATAGTTTTTAATCTCTGGCAATAGGTTTTAGATTTTCCTATAGAGTCTGCTTCTTTATTTTACTATATAACAAAAAAAACTCTTAATTCATTACAGGCTTTTAAATAACATAAATGTTTTCCCCCTTTTTTTTATCCTCAATTAATTAAGAAGTAAATTTTAAATTTTTCTAAACAATAATCATTAGCTAATTATATTAGAGGTAGATTAATTTAACTAGCTCAATAAACACCTCAAAACTATTTAAGGTATTCAAATCTAAGGTATACCACCAACCATTTTCATGTTAGACAGACATCAATTAAATTCCAGATAATCCACATTCTAGGAATGCATGTTATTCAAAATATGGCATTCAATTTACCCTAACATTCAATTTACATTCGATCTGCGCAGTTTTTGTGATCGAATTAAAACCCTTGGGAATAAAAAACTTCTGCTTCAGAAAGAATAAAACCTTTTCTATTACAATAACAATAGTTTAAAAAGTATATTAATTTGTCCTAACGAACATAATTTCTGTATAATTGCGAGTGTATATGGGATAGTCTTAATTCAAATATAAAAGAGTGTAAGTTAATATGTAGTTTTTATGTACACGTTAAGGTTGGGTGTTGGGAGACACCGCATCACATTTTTATAACAAAAAATTATTTGCGCAAACAAAATAATATATATATGACTTCAGTACATAAATTAACTTTAATTTTCTACAAACAAAAATATTACTTGAATGTATTTGTAATAGGCATAACTACTTTTAAGCAGACATTTTTCAAACTAAGAGAAAAGTTTCTGGTCAAATTCTGCGTTACCCATATTATATATTAAAGATCTGTTAGTATGGTGGCCTCCTGATTCCGATCAGTTCACATTGAGAACATGAGATTTTTTTATGTATGGGGAGGAGTCCAGTTTGCGGACATGCCATGTTGCTTTACCATCCCACCACTAATTTGATAATAGGAGTCATGGGGGCCTATTGGTCGTACGTTCTTTCAGCTTCGTCAGTCTTAATTTAAATGTATTACATACTCGGGTATTTATAGGTTATGTTAGGTTATATCAGGTTAGGTTAGGCTATGTCAGGTTAGGTTAGGATATGTCAGGTTAGGTTATGTCATGTCAGGTTAGGTTATGTCATGTTAGGTTAGGCTATGTCAGGTTATGTTAGGTCATGTCAGGTTAGGTTAGGTTAGGTTGTCAGGTTAGGTTATGTCATGTCAGGTTAGGTTATGTTAGGGTGAGCTTGGTCAGGTTAAAATCCCTGGTGTCCGGTAGATGTTGCCAGTAACCCCTTCCACCTGTGTCACCACCCTCATGTATGAATTCCCACCAGTTTATCTTTTACTTGTTCGCAATCTGGACATTGGATATTTAGATGGCCATACCATTTTTGGGTGTGTTCGCAAATTGGACAAATTTTGCCCTGTTCGCAATCGGAATACAATCGTAAGTATTAACGTATGTAGAAAATTAAACTAAACTTAACTTCTGAAGAAATATTTTATTCATTTGTATAAAACATTTTTTTTATAAAAACTGTAAAAATACTTATTTTTTCTGCCATTCCCTTCAACACCCAACTTATGTTTTGTTTGTAATTTAAATGTATGATGTTATAAAAGCAGTAATATAAACTTCCATAGAGTAAGAATATTTTCTACCTTAGTCTTGATTTGTTTTAAAGGACGCAACAGACTTTTACATAATTCAATTTATTTGAAAGTACTTTTTATTGTGCCTTTTAGAAGTAGCATTCACTCTCACACAATAAGACACTGACGCCATTTCTTATTAAATAAACGAGCCTTTGTTTCATTAAATCATTCCACTTGGTAACCTCTTCTTTGCCAAATCTTCATTGTCGATTATAACTTCGTATTTGTTACTCATTTGTTTCTTCGGTGAGCGAGATATCTTGTGTTTTGTTTTCGTCTCGTGAAAAAAGATACGACGTTGTAGTAATAGAAACATTCAAAACGTTTTTTTTAAATTCTAAACTCATCATTATTCAAAAGAAACCTTTTGACGATTTAATAGGAATTTATAATTTGAGGTACAAACCACCTGTAGAATATGTTTTACTTGAATCTTTTTCCTTTTATTATTTACTTTTGTAAAATGTTCTAAATTGTATTTGTTCTTCCGGTTAGATGATTTCTTGCTTTTGTAATTTTAAGAACTGTGCCAAGCGCTTTGGTGGTTGTATGGTCTAATACGTCACTCTCGTAATAAACTGGATTGACGATGATGCGGAGATCGGGATTTGAATCTAGGTCAGGTGAACTTAAGGTAGTTTTTTCTGAATGGTTTCACACAATTCTTCGAGAAAAAAATTTCGAGACCTGTCTTCTAAATTATGCCTTCCTCAGACATACATACATACATACATACATACATACATACATACATACATACATACATACATACATACATACATACATACATACATACATACATACATACATACATACATACATACAATAGTGTAATTAT
>CABFWO010002394.1:14830-32120 GCA_902155825.1 Timema genevievae
AAAGCAGTATTTCTTACAACCATTACTAAATTAGATGGCTAATTTCTGCTGTTATTCAATATTCGCTATTCTTAACGCGATTAAAAATTAAATTAAAATAGAATATTTTATTTGTGAGAGAGTAAGAATTTTAAAACGAACACAAACATAAAACATGATAGTTCGAAAGTTGGATATTTAGAATTTTTTAAATACCCCTTGGGCTTCTAATTAAAAAAATTCTACTATGTATGTGTGTATGTGTACGTATGTGTGATCAAACAATTATTTATAACAATAGTATGGTAAAATATGATATAATTGACACGTTACAATGATTTGTAGCCTCACTCACTTCTGTCAAATATAATTCCCATGCCAGGTATATTCATCAAAATCCTTCAAACCATTAACATATAAAAAAGGGGCTATCTTTCTGCGACAATAACATTTATTTAAAACACACACAATGTTTATTTTCACGGGTTTATGGACCAAGCTTATAATTTCAATGGTGACTAAATGTAAAACAGAGCCAGGATACCACCCCTTGCCGAGGTTCATGAGTGTAGAAAAGTTAAGTGAAAGGAGAGGGAAGAGACTTTCTGTTCTTTGAAGCAGGACGAACCGGTTATTGGTTGAATAAGAGTTGAAATAGATCTGCCTGAGCTTTGAAAATTTTAACTCGAGTTTGCGTTATTTATGTAGACAGCCTCGGTGAGAACACATACACATGCACACACACACTCACACCACATACACATCGCTATAGGTGTGTACAGAAGATCTGCACCAGTGGGAAGTTGCTGAAAGATGCTTGGTGGTAAAACCGTCTACTTCCATATTACTTGTAATATTGCTGTGTAAAATAAAACTGCGACGAAAACCTCCCCCACCTTATCTCTTTTATGTTTTGGGTATGAGAACCAGTTAAATTAATAAAACCCACCTCAGTGGACGAATGGTCTAAGGCGTCACTCTCATGTAAGATGGGCATGCTGATGACGGAGAAATCGGGATTCGAATACCGGTTGGGTCTACAGAGGGGAGATTTTACCTTAATGGTTTCTCACTCTCCTTCCACGCGATTTTTGTTAGATTATTTATTAAATGCTTCCTTCCTCATCCCTAGCCCATTATAGTAATTATCATATGTGTATAGCCTGAACAGGTAGCAAGAGGTGATCGAATGGTACAAGGAAGTTACTTCATCAATAGATTGGACTTCCGACGGTGGGAAGATCGGGGTTAGAGTTCCAGTTGCATGTAAAGAGTTTGTTTCCTCAAACAGTTTTCTACTCGCCTTCATGAAAATGCTGTTACACTTGATCTAAATGCAACCTTCCTCACCCCTAACGCATTCGAGTAATTAGTACATATGCGAATAATGGAAACGGGTAGTAATACGTGGTGTCAAAAAATACACTACTGAAATACGATTTCCAAAAGATCCAAGGCACTAGATCATGGGTCGGCAAAAGGTCGATCGTGATCTACCTGTTGATCTTGCAGCAATTTTCAGTCGATCGTGGGGGAAAAAACCACATAGTTACGCAAAGGCAAGCTTACCTTGCATTATTACACCATGTTACAGATTATAAGACAGGACCATAGTATAATCCGTCAAGGTAAGACTGACACCTTTCAGGGTAAATGGAGTGTACATTTTATAAATTTTATATAAGGATTGGAGGAAATATTGAATTTAAGGAATAAATACAAGATGTATTGAAAATAAAAAGTTGAGTGTAGAAACTAAGGGTGATCGTGGAAACTTGGATAGATGTAAAAATCGATCGCAGCCCAAAAAAGTTGCTGATCCCTGCAATATACTTTACACTTATCTGTCTTTGCCAATAATCGAACCCCAGTTGACTGAAATGAAGCGTCATATTCGTAAATCTAAAAACACCTCGACACGGGAATTGAACTCGCTACCAATAGCTTAGCACGCCAACGTTCTTACCACTTATTTTTCTATAATTTTTTCCACTGCTCTTGGGTCATTCTTTACTCTAAGCTTCATGCGTCCATCATGGACTCTGCCTTAAGCTATGAGGGAAGAATTACCCTGAGCACGGAATTCATGGCCAGCTCAGTAGTATAGCGTTGGCGTGCTAACCCAAAGGTCTTGGGTTCGAGTTCCATTCTCACGTGTCGTATATTAATACGGAATATAATCGTTTATGTGGCCACATTTGTAACTAGCAGATCATTTCCATATCTTAAGCCTTAATATTTAGCTACAATTAATTTTTAAAAGAATCAGCTTTATTATATGAATTGAAATGAATTTCCAAATGTGCTTTTTAATGTAGATTTCTCGTGGTAAAGATTATAAATATAATCGGAAATTCATTTAATGGTATTAAGAAACAAAAAACCATTTAATCCACGGTAATAAAACTGATATAGTAATAAAAATAATTTAAAATATTTTAAAATAAATGAATAAATGCAATTAAATACTGGCTATAAAGAGACATGAATATAGAACACGTGGATCGACCGGGTCAATGGTTGCGGTGATTTGGTTAGATAGAGATTCGGATATTTGGCGTTCTACTGTACTAACTAAATAGTTTACATTCCTGTCTCACGCGGATCTCTGATATTTAACTCAGATCGGGGGGCATTAGGAATGGCATTTATCCGTTTTAGTTTCCAATTCGCTTTCCAAGGAAATGATGGTAACATTTTTCTTTTTAACTCTTCCTGTTCATCTCATTTCCTAAGATTTGTCAAGTTTAGTAATTAATGACGAGCTCACAAGTACTGAGCTCTTCTGATATAACAGTTGACGAATCAAAATTTTCTGAGGACTGGGAGACGGGGTTCGAAACCCCGTTTGATATAATGAGGACTTTTTTCCTAAATGGTTTTAGACTCCACCTCTACGTGAATTCGGGTACTCTTCCTCTAAAATAAACCTTCCTCATCCATGACACATTACCGTAATTAGTACGTATGCGAATAACCCAAACGGGTAGTGGAATGTGGTTTAGCTATGGAGTAAATGTTTACAGAACAATGTATATAATATGTGAAATATTTTTAATCTATAAATTTAAATATATATATATAATTTGATATATTTACCCATTTTTAGTTATAAATTTAAAATGTGTTTCTCAATCTTCTATAAAATTGTACACATTCTTATCTTTTTATATAATTCCTTAATATTCAATGTTATATCAAACAGATAAAGAAATTTCCAATTTTAACTATAGCAAATAATGGTGTCAAATCTATAGTTATTTTAAAATTTAATATACAAAAGTTTAAATCATATTTAACCTTTCAGTAAATCTAATAATATTTAATATCCTTTTTGATTAATCTATTTTTTAATGTAATTCAAATCGTGTAAAGTATATAATATATTTTACTCTCTTAGAAAAAAACTAGTATCTTTTCTCGAGTCCAAGATAATATTTAAATAATTCTACTTTTTTTTCATACAAACAAAGTGGCACTTGTTTCAGAAAGTAAAGGAAATTACATTGTTTATCAAATCTTTAGCTATAATGGAGTCCTATTATGTTCCTTATTTCTCACTGTCTTAAAAGTAAATTCGAATCAAATGTATCATATTTTCTCTCTCCGTCTTTTATACTTTACACACTCGTTATTAATCATTAAAAAATCTTGAATCGAGTCTTTTTGTAAACATAATATTTAGTGTCTTTCACTCGCTTCAACAAATTAGCTCCTACAATTTGTTGTTTAACGTAACTTTTTGTTTGTTCAGCTGAAGCCAACCTAGCTCATTTCCAATATTTGAATTGATTTCTTTCTTTTTAGCGGATGGGGGGGAGGGGATAAGTATTGAATTTGTTTATTTATCCCAGAATATTCTCTAGTTAATTTGGTTCAATGTTTATTCGCAATTTAAAAATAAAAATATTTTCTTTGAATAAATTTATTCTGTTTCGCTTTCAAATATTTGTATTCTACTTACACATTCAAAACCCTGAATTAATTGAAGACAACTTTTTAAAATCAAGATACCTTAGCTAAATCGACAACGTGTTTGTCTACTGAGCCAATGAACCCGGGTTCGATTCCTGGCATGGCCGAAAGATTTCCATTAGTAAAAAGCGGGTTCACCCTTTCACAATGATGAATTAACGACTGGGGGTTGGGTGTTGTGTTTATTCTAGATTTAAATTTAATTTTTTAAGTCGTGTGTTGCTATAATTAGTTCAGAACGTGCACGTTAAATATCTCAAATAAATAAATACTAACTTTCAAATAAAAAATACTTCTAAGTTAACATTTCATTTGTTTAGTAGTGGACTTTTAAATAACGTAGCTCAAATTATTTATAGTCGTTTATATATATATATATTTCTATTTTGATTACAAAACTTTTTATTAAAACCGGTTTTGCTTTTAATTTATTTCATTAGTTTATTTAGTATGTATAAAATACTTATTACTATAATTGAACCATTGTATCAAATCCTTTCCTTAAGGTGTGATGGAAGGGGATGAGAAAAAAGGCCAGTGTTTTGCAGTTTTTATGGTATTTTTTTTTTGCCAAAAGAGATACAATATTGCTCCAGTACAAATATAATTTAATTTTCTTCACATGTTTAAATCAATAGTCATGAGCATATCGGCATTAGATGAGAAACTTTTTAAATGAAGATAAAAAGTTGTCATTAAATTTCAAAACACCCTCGACAGATATTCAAGCAATTTTGAGGTGTTTATGTAAAGAAAATTAAATTCTAAGCTTATACTGGAGAAATATTTTATTTATTTTAGGCAAAAAAATGTGTTGCCATAAAAACAGAAAATCCACTGGCTTTTTTATCGCGTAGCCTACCGTTCCATCCCACCTTGAGTTAAAATTTAGGCTACATTAGTTTTTTTTATCTTGTAATTTTCATGTGATTTTATCATAAGTTCAAGAAATATTTTTTTATTTCAATGCACATGTTTTGATCAAAGTATAACTTATTCATATTTTAAAGCGTTTTAATGCCAGGACTGGTTAACATTTCTTCTCGTCATACAATCCAAGCGTAAAGTTTGAAGTGTGCTAAACAAAAAATTATTTACCAATGTACTCGGTTAGAGGTGAGCCGTGGATTCTCTGATCAAAACAAAGAATTGGGCTCACCATGTTTGGTATTAAACAAACTCGATAATCTCTGTTTGACTAATTTTTTACCTCTAGATTTATTTTCTTTAACAACTATTGCAATTATATTAATAAACTAGGCATCAAAGCCTTAATGTTATATTACATTATTATTGCTCTTAAATCTATTTAAATCAAAATATACAGGGTGTACATTAACATGTGGTAACCACTTCAGCGGTCAACAAGAGACACAAAAACAATGGTAAAGTTCATATAATTATGTGTCTCATTTGACCTTCTTTCCGAGCTATAGTCTTGTTAGTACTCCAAAAACATGGAGCTGCTTAAGGCGATTGGCCCTTTTCATTTGGCGTGGAATTGTAGAGCCATGGAAACAAACGGTTATCTTCAAGAATTTGTATTGTTTTGCAATTTTCTTTTCGGAAGCATGTTGATTAAACTATACTTTTTATATACACACATCCTCTATGATTTTAACTGTGATCAAATATAGATAAAATCGACATTATTCAATATAAAATTTCCGGCTTAATAACAAAAAATAATAAAATCTAACAATTAATAAACATCAATACATTATCTTAGAAGCTATGTTGAAAATATTAACATAAAAATTTCTCTCCTTCTCGAGAAAACTCATATTTCCAAACGTATGGTTTTTCCGCATGACCTGTCCAGTAGTTAGCGCCATCTACGGTTTCCGTGATCCATCTGTTCTTGTTGGCGCGGAAGGATACTTTGGTCGGTTGTGAATCAAAGCCACGCCTTTCACCCTCCTGTCCACCATCTCACAAAATGGGTTCTAGACTTGCACTCGACAGGCCAAGGGCCTTAACATTATAGGAAGTGCTCAAAATGGCCATCATCGGCCTGAATGAGAGCCTGTAGTTATGTTGTAGAGTGCGCACTCTTTAAAAATATCAGGTTTGGAATAACCAAGAATAGCCCATAAAATATAGACTACCTAGTCAACATGTCAAGGGATATTCAGTAAAACAATATAGCGGAATTACTTAGATGTGGCTCGGAATCAAGATCAAAGGAGACACATGTTTATAAGAACTTTTTACCAGTGTTTGTACTTCCTGTCTACCTTTGAATTAGGTCCTAAATTCCCACACCCTGTATATAGTTTGGAATAACAAATCACAATGCATACAAACAAAATATTGCACGCATAAAATAATTAGCGTTTTCTCTCTTAGTAGGTAACGAATATCAAATATTGGAAGATTCAATTATATTTGATAAAATTAAAATTGAACCAAATATAGGGTTATTATCGTATCCTTTTTTTACATTAACAGTAATAATGTTGTTAATTAGCTAGTTTATAATAAAACAGGTTAGTTAATAAACCATATCAAAATAAAAATAATTGCGGGGTCGCAAATGCAACAAAATGCTACTATTTAGAGATGTATAATCAAGTTTTTAATTATGTTTATTAATAATAACTACTAAAAATTCATCGCAATTATCGGGAGAAATTACCTAAAATACGAACCAGCATTGTATTTTAAATATTTAAAACTCTAAAATCTCATTATTTATTTATTTTTAGTTTAGTTTTTATTCTTGATATTGATAGTGGTTTTACACTATGCGTGTATTTTGAATTCAATACAATAATTAAACTTGATAATATTAATAAATAATATATTGTTTTCCTTACACCAAGGCTATAAAAAACTTAAACATATAAATGCTGTACTAATATCCATCTCGGATAATGTTTAAGGTAAGTTTTTTTTAGTACCGCTTCTTACTACCCGTTTAGGCTACGCGCTCATATACAAATTACGCTAACGTCTAAGAGATGTGTAAGGTTATATTTAGAGGAAATATACCCGCATTTGCATAGAGCTAGTGGTGGGGGTAAAACCACCCTCAGTATACACTGCAGAGTTTCGAACTTCGTTCTACTCGTCATCGGCAGTCTAGTCTACTGCTAGAGTAGCGCCTTAGACCATGTAGCCATTGAAGCGTGCTACAGTAAGTTTATTTACATTTATGGTCAAAAGTTCATTATATTTATTATCTTACAATAATGTTTTCAGAAACTCAACATTATGGGTCCAAAGTGGCATCTAAAGCACAAATGGCTTGTATATTATGGATGCATCAAAGTAGATTGAGTAATTCTTTCAACCACCCGATAATGTTTTCTACATCGGGATCCAACTATAGACACATCTTGTTTACCTTGGTGTTGGATGTAGGCTGCTAAGGGGGCCGCCTAGGTAACCGAGATATTGCCAATAAATCGTTGCGCTTATGTTAAATATTGGCAAAACCTTTAAGAGTACACGAGTTTGTTGTTTACTGGAATAAATAAATAACCATTTCATATATTATGTATAAACTTCTAAACTTAGATTGCGAGTTGAAATTTTTAACTTTTAATAGTCCAAAAATCCACGTATTTCGGTTGATTTTTAAGGCCAAAATGGCCGGGAAATGAAAATAGGATTTTTAAGAATCGAATAATGTAATTTATTAGGGAGGATCACAACACAAACTGTAACTTATTCTAAGTTGTATTTTTCTTCCTCCCCTATTTGTTCTCCTACTGCTGGACAGCTCCACGCAATAACATTATAAACTCTCTTGGTTTCTGGCGTGCATGAATTTATGCTCGACTATTCTAGTGTCTTAAGAACCCCGTCTCACTCCACGGAAGCTTAAGTAGATAACGCAGCTCAAAGCAGGCGTTGTATCGAAATTAACTAAGTTAGTATTCTAATTTAAAACAATTAAACCGTGTTATTTATCGTCCCACACAATCCCCAGATGTACATTTTAAACAAAATCGGTTGAACTATTTTTGAAATATTTCCAATTTAAAAAAATTTCCCATCAGTAAAGTACCCTTGCGCAAATTTTTGCCCAAAAACTTGTTATACATTGCTATTTCTCTTTTCAAATAAATCCTAGAAATGCATTTTAAATAAAATAATTAGAGCCGTTTTCGAAAATATGGAATTCAAAAAAAAATGTTTACCGGTAAACTAACCATAATCTTAGAACTAGGGTCAAAATAAAAAATAAATATTTTGTTGTATAGCCTATAAAATCTAAATATCTCTATCAAATTTGAAAAAAAAAATTCTGACAAACAGAAATAAGTAGAGACGTAATTATTTTAGAACCCATTATTTTATATATTTTTTGTTCGGGTTCACATAAAATATAAAAATTCATCATCAATTTTCACGATTACAATAATTTCTCTTGATACGAGAAAGTAAAAAGCAGTAGAATTGAGAGCAGTGAAACCGTTTTACCATATTTTAAAATTACAAAAATGTTTTTTGAAGATATTAAAAAAAACTGTCAAACTCATATCAATTACGATGTTATTTAATGGGGAAAAAAGTAAAAACTACACTTTTATTAAAAAAAGTTTTGCTTGGACGTAATTTTGTATTTAATATCCCGGTTAAATGGCCGAGATATATACCCAAGCCAGCACCAATGGGCACGGGGGCTAAGGTGTCAGGACTCGCATCTTTGGTCGGATGTACTGAGTTTTTTTCTTCCAAAACTGTATCCAGCTCTCTCTCTACTAAAATTCGAATACACTTAATGTACATTTTACGTTCTTAAAACTCGATTCAAGAGATGAATAGTCTCTAGGACGTCACTATAGTGTTAGGCTGGCCTTCTGATGACGGGGAGATCGGGGCTCGAATCCCGATCGGGTCTACTGTGGGTGGTATTTCCTTAATAGTTTTCCACTCTATTTCTCCACGCAAATCCGAGTACACTTTCTCTAGACATAACCTTCCCAATCCATAACATAATTATCATAAATAGTACATAAGCGCACAACCCAAACGGGTAGCAAGACGCGGTGTTAAAAAAATAATATCAGATACCTTAGTCACGTGCTAATCTCTAAACCAATCACAATATTCCAGCCTTATTCGCTCTGCCCACATGGCGCGTCTTGAAATTATTCCATTTTTTCACTGTTCTTCACATCATCTTCTCGGGAGACCCCATCAAATCTCGATACCAACCGAATCATTCATTGCGCAGGCGCCTATGGATTAAGGTACAAGAGGACAGTGGAATAATTTGAAAAACATCCACCGTGACATTGGTCCACTGTAAAATTTAAAAAAAAATAGAGTTGATATTCAGCGATTTTCTAGATTAAGCTTCAATCGAATTCAATATTTGGATGAATGTCGACGTTTCACCACCCCCTGAACCAGAAAAATATGTTTTAGCAATGTCGTCTGTTTGTCATCAATACACCTTAGATCGACGGTTAGCGTATCTATCGACTGAGTTAAGCGTCCCAGGTTCGATTCCTGGCATGTACGAAAAATTATCATTGGTAAAATGTTATTTTCAGTGAATAACTGACGGCTGGATATTGTGTATTCTATATTAAAATTAGTTTTTTAAGTCGTGTGCTGATATAAACAGCTGGTTTAGAAAGTACACTTTAAATACCTCCAATAAATGGAAAATAAAGTTTATTTCTGTTTGTTTGTCCGTCTGTTTGTCGGACTATAACTGAAACAATTTTTCTGTTTGTGCTAAAACTTGGTGACTATAGTCTTCCTGAGGTTACCCAAGAGGGTTTGTTGGAATTGGTTGTATAACTCTAAAATTAATGGTAGTTTTCTTTGAGATAAAAGAGAACAAAAAGCGATTTTCTAGAAATCAGCTCAAACTATTTTGATTAACATTCGTATCTAGGTATTGTTTAACATCACAGACACAATAAATCATTATATACCCACCGATATTTGGGATGTAAAATAACTCATTCCTGCTAAATTGTAAGACTATTACAAATAAAAATATAAACTTTTAGTTATTATTTTTTAGACCAATGGTTTTCGAGATATAAGCTAATATATTTTTTAAATAGAAGGCTGGAAAATAAATTTGATCGTTAAGCTCTTTGATTGACTAAGATTTTTCTTTTTTTTTCTCAATATGTTTTTGAAACAGTGTATATTATTTCTTTAAACACATATTACGAGTTTTAAATAAAATATTTCCATTTTTAGGTAAAAGAGTGATAAAGTCTGTGGGGTGACCATTTATTTGATACTATTGTGTAAAATATTCAATTATCTTGTCCATCAATACCATATTGATAAAAATATATATTTTGGTTTATTTTTGTTATATTTCAGATTGATGGATGTCTCCGCCGTTTCTTCCCAAGTTCTCGAAAAAGGCACCAGCACCGTCGGGCGCCACCTCCCAATATGACGTCACCTTTCCCTCATCTCAGAGCTTACTTCATCACGTTTCCATTTCCTCCTGCGAGAGACAAGTTTTCACCCCAGCTTCACTACTACCATCGACCACACCTCTCTAGATTGAGTCATCAGCGTCTGTGAAGAGTTTGTCTGGCGTTTGATACATTTGGGACGTCACCTCTGAAGACACGCCAAATCACAAACTTATATTAAAAAAAAAAGGTCCTCTTGTCTAATATTCTAACTTTGTGCCATCACATGTCTACAAACAAAAGCTCAAATACTACCAACTAAAAAAAAATTATATAAAAATATTTATTTTAGCTATGAGAATTTTGGCCGATTTAATTTTTACATTTATTTCAAAACAGTTTTAAAACAAAAAATTAAAATACAATCATTGCAAATCTTGTATTTTGATCCACCGATGATCTAAAAGTAAAGAAAATATATTTTCCATACAATTCAAACCAGAGAATAAGATAGATAATTTTTAATCCAGCAAATCATTTAATATTTTTCTTTTTCTAGTTTTAATGATAATATAATGTTGCATTTATCCCGCGCTAAAATACGTTCCTTGATAAATAAGCTTTGGCTCTCGCTAACACTAAACTCAATTTCTATTGTGGACAAGATGGCGGCGCCGCGTTTAACTACATCCTCATCTTTCCCACTTAGCTGACCAAAATATGCACGCTATAAGTTTTCTATTTGATATATGTAGTCATGTAAGTATTCACTTATATAATGTGGATCTGCCGGTAACTTAAATTTTGTAAGCCGTTAGAAGATGGATGTTTTAATGATAGGTATATTCGAACGTTCGAAGTTATCTTGATAGTACAATACCGAGTGAAGTTAAACCAGAAATTAAAGTTTGAAATACAAATTTTTTTGTTTGTGTGAGTTTTTTTTTTGTTAGGACAATCAAGTCACAAATATTTATCTGAATGACAATTTGCACAAATTAAATATTAATTTAAAAAACATCATTAATAGAGGTGTTACTTTGAAAATAAAAACTTTTTTTTTTTAAGAAAACACGCACAGCAGTAAAAGTTGCTTAAGTATTTTAGACATGTCAAAACAGACAGCACAGTTATTTAAAAAATAAACTAATAAAGAAACAGACGTTTTAAAAGATTCAAACATTTTTTGGGGGGGATTGAAAACCCGGTTTCTACTTTTATATCTAAAGTGTTTCTTTTATTGTGATAAAGAAGCTTTAGCAAAGGTAGGAGGGGAAACATTAGTGGGTGAAATTAAAATAATAAACTCTAAGAAGGGTCTTAAAGCAGTGCTATGCTAGGCGAGCTACCGGGAAATGCTAGGGACTAAGGACCCCGCGAACGGCGCTCTAACGAACCTCTCGCGTGGCCGGCATTATGCCCCGGGCCGACACCAGCGCTCCGCACGCCGAACCTGACAACCGACAGCAGCAACAACAACAACAACACCACCACCACAGCGGCAACAGCCCGCCGCCGCACCTCGAGTATACGGTCACCTGCTTGTGGGTGCTGACACCTTTGACTGCCACCCTGTCTCTGGTCATTGTCTGCGTAGCCATGACGACCAACCAGTGGCTGCACACGGAAGAGAAGATGAACAACCCCGGTTATAACGGCACTGGGGAGAAGGACTACCTCTCCAAGAACACGGTTTCCGGTCTTTGGACGCTGTGCTACTCCAACCGTGAGTCCTTCTCAGCCTTGTTGCATGCTGTGTGTGTGGTATTAACTGTGCTGCTGTTTAAATATAGATAAATGACAACCGGACAAGGAAGGGTCTGAACCCTGGTACTTCCTTTCAGCGTGTCATTAAACCATCAGAGATTTGAACTGCTCTACCGACAGACTGAGCTATCATTGACCTAACAACCAGTTTGTAATTCAACTATCTTTTACTCTCTCTCCCTTTCTCTCTCTCTTTTCTCTCTCCCCCTCCCTTTTCTCTTTTTATTTCTCTCCCTCCCTTTTTTCTTTCTTTCTCTCTCTCTATATATATGCACCACGTATTACTAGACGCTCTAATTGTCCGCATATATATATATATATATATATATATATATATATTTACACGATTTAGTTAAGGAGGCGATGGGTTAAATTTTAGAGATGTACCCGCATTTGCGTGGAGAAAGAGTGGTAGACCATGCATTAAAACCCCTCCCTCAGAACATTTGAGTGGTAGTACAACCCTGATCTCCGCATCGTTGGCAATTTAATATATGGAAATAGTGACGTCTAAAACCATGCGGCCATTGAAGTTAGCCCGTATAGCTCTTGTTAGACTGGCCTGCTGATGACGGGGAGATCGGGGTTAAAATACCGGTCGGGGTCTCCTGAGGGTAGTCTTTCTTACATGGTTTCCCACTCTCCTTCCACGCAAATACGGGTAGATTACCTATAAAAATGCTTCCTTCCTCATCCCTAACCCGTCAGAGTAATTATCAAATAAGAGTACAAACTGAACAGTTAGTAAGACGCGGTGATAATACGAGTAAAGAATAACCAGAAAGAGATTATGGTTCGTTGCCTTTATTTAGAACTTAAATAAATGTTCAATTACTCTACAACTACAAATTTAATTTCATATTGAATAAAGATGGCCTTTTATAATTGTAAATTTTACTTCCCTAACTATTTTTTAACAAATTTATAATATTTTTAACAAATCTTAAAACATAATTGACTTCGTAATGGGGATTAAATTATGTGGTGATATGACAAACTATATCAATTTTACCAAAACTCAGAACCTTTATCTTAAAAAAATTAACAGGGTTTTCTAAAAATATATGTTAATATTATAATATATTTGGGCCTCTAACCAATACCGTAAGCCTAAAGTTAAAAGAATCTACATAGAAAAACTGTGTTTCAGCGTGTTAACAGTGAAGACATTTCCATACGTGTTCATAATAACGCTCGACGGTTTAAAGCAAGAGCCGATATTTTATTTTACTTAAAAAAAAGTAAAAATGGTAATCATCACTAGATATTTTATTTTACTTAAAAAAACAACAAACGGTAATCATCACTTACACCCAAGGCCTTTTATCTTCATTTCACCTCCTACTCCGGACAAAATTTGAGGCATCGTGAATACCGTCACAAGAGATTGTTTACGACGTTTTTCACCTACAGGGGGCCGCGTATAACTTAGTACATTACAGAAACGGGCGTAAAGGAAGGAGAAAAAGGGGGTGGGGCATGTCTCCCCCCCCCCCACACCATCCCGGTATCCTATCCCTATTTCAGCCCCTTACCATGCAACCGTCGTACATACTCAGGGTAAAAATATAAATCAACCTCCCTCTAAACTTTCTCCCTTCCTAAAACTTTCACAATATTATATATAATATGTCCACGTCTGCCTTATTTATTTTTTTCCATGTAGCTTTCTTTCACCCTCCTCCACTCCTACTTCTTAAACAACAAATGAGAATCTAAATTGGAAGAAGGTTAATAAAAACAAGGGCAGGGGAATCATGATTTTGATGGAAGTACAAACTTGGAAGAGTAAAAAGAAAAGAAACCACTCGTTGTTTCCTTAAATAAAGCCTAGTATTTAATGTTTTTTTTTTAGTTTCCGTCTGAATGTCTGTCTGTATCTCCGACTAGAGCCGAAACCATTTTACCGCTCGGGCCAAGACTTTGTATCTAGGGCTTTCATAAGGTCCCCCCCTTTTCCTATGAATTTAAAAAAAAATTAAATATCCATCCCTAAAATTAAGGGTAATTTACTGGAGGCTAAAAGGAGAAATCAGTTTTCTCCAAATTCACTATAACGATTTTTATAAAATTTTGTATCCATACAATGTTAAACAATACAAAATAAATTGAAATTTTCATTTTTCCATGAAAGTATATTTGTGGGTACTGTAAATCCGCAGAAATTTCCAATTTTGATCATATCTCCGCATCTTTTTTACATCAATGGTTGTTCTTTATCAACGTAACTTACTATTGAATGTAGTAGAATGTAGTTTTCTTTTTAACTTGATCATCAAGGGGGGAAAAATCAATTATAAATCTAAGGAAAAGTTTTAGGGGAAATTTAAACTTGAAATCCAAATAGAAACATTAAAGCTGTGTCAACGAATGATAAGAAAATGACACGACGTAATTATTTACTTGTCATTTTTTTAGTTGAGGGAGTGAGGTGCAAAAAGTCACAGAAACACTACACCCAATATCATCGCTGAGATAACTGCAGATCTTATGCAGAAAAGTTTAATCTCTCTCTTTGTTAACTGTTGGCAAATCTCCTCGTTATCGGTGACCTGGCGGTCTAGGGGTAAGGTGTCAGACTTCTGTGCTGGGGGTCCGGGGTTCAATCCTCGGTCCCGGCACAGATTTATAAGCTTGTGAATGTGTGGAGTGCCAGGCCTCCACCGTGGTTCGGATTCCACGTTAAACTGTAGGTCCTCCATTTCATCTCACAATCAACCTACCATTACAAATTAGCGTAAGTGAGGATAACCCGAACGGGTAGTAAGACGAGGTGCTAATAATAATAATAATAATAATAATAATAATGGTTCGGCCAAACTGGCGAGCGAGCGCGCGCCTGATTATCAGATATCTCTCGATAGTTGTTGACGAGGAGGGAAAGGCTCGAATCTAGGCTCAGTCAACTGAGGGGGTTTTTTGACAATTGATTTATTGTTGTGGTTTCCCCATCATCTATCCGTGCTAATGGTGTTTCTTATTTGTAAAGGCCTACCTTGATTGTATTTTAACATATCGGTTTTAACATATATATGTATGGTTTATGATATTACCAATTAAATTAGTTCGTTAGTAGCAAGTGTGTTAAACCTATCGATGATTATAAAAAAGTCAAATTTCATGTCAAAATGAGAAGTTTGCCTATCACTCAATGAACCAACACACAATAATATTGCCTAGTGCCTGTAAACTATAATGTACCGGCTCGTGGCGCGCGCTTGAAAAATAGAACCATTTCTATCTTCGAAGCGCGCGCGCCGTACCCTAATAATAACCCTCGCTCTCAGTTATGTCAGAAGGTGGTGCGCTGGAGTAAGTAGGAGCTACTGAAATCATCGACAAACCAGCGTTGCGAAACGTTTTGTATTTAAGATAAGATTGACAAAACGAAAACTAGAGAATGGCAACGCTGTTTCCCAATAGTAACCATGCAGTTTCCTTAGCGATGATATCCAGTGTAGTATTTAATAAAATAACTCAAAAATAATATTTATCTTGGACTATATTAAGTGATAATTTTAAAGTCTACTCTAAAAACACGGGGATGTGTTTGTAAATAAAAAAATACCTGGTCATGGGAATAGAATCCGGGACCCTTGGCTTAGCGTGCCATGTTCTACCGCTGAGCTATCTAGGATTCGTCCCGTTCTCAGGGTCATTTATAGCTTGAAACAGAGTCTGTGATGGACGTGTTTATATAATTGGTTAACTATTGAGCTATCATTGATACCACAGCCGCCGTCGACTCGGAAGTTGATTTATGTTGCCTTCCACACTGCAAGCGCGAAAAAAAAAACCCTACAAATTTTGCCTGAAGAATAATTTCACATACCTTCCAGGGTTATTTTACATGCCACAGTTGACATAGGTCCGGCAGTTTTACTTCCCCTCCGAAGGAAGTTGTGTTACGGATATTTAACGCTTAAGAAAAATCAGTCTACCTTGTTCGGATCTAAACCCACGAACACCGGGTCCTGAGGCGAGCGCTTTACCCCAAAACCATCGAGGTCAACCTACTCTCTTTTACAAGCATGCCAATGTGAATATACCTCTTCTACATTCTACCTTCCTCATCCCTACGCCCAGCAGTACAAATATGTATAGAGCCCAGAAGCTGAGTAAAGACGTAAAGGACGTAATTCATAGTGTAAATTAGCTCTATACTAATTATGTGGCCTAAAAATAAAAGGCTTTAATCCTCTATTCCCCCCCATTCTCCCCAAAACTCTAGGAAAACCATTCATAGTTCATTCACTCTAACCAAGTATACTTAAGAATACTATTTAAAGACTCAAACAAAAAATACCTTAAATTACTTTCACATTCAGACACGGCCTTTTAGCTTCAGAAGTCTTCGTATTTTAGCTGTATTTTAAACCTTAAACCTCACCTTCCTCATCCCCCCCTTTTTCTCTCTTTTTTTTTACACTTTAGTATGCTCTGTCTCCATCTGTTGCCTCGTTTTTTTTTAATCCCTCCTGTTGCACATTTCCAATTACTCCACTTTCCTTGCTTCGCCCAAAGCAGACACTCGACCACTTTGCTGTACGGATGGTGGAACCATGCGAGAATTATCAACATTCAGAGCTTTCATGTCGCTACGGATGCTGGGTAACATTTGAAAGAGCACGGTGGGATAAGTGACCCATGTCCAACAAATCTGGGCTAGAAAAAAAATGGTGTTATTATGAGCTCATATCAAAAACCGATAAACCGAGAAATTAGTTATCAGATTACCTGCTTCGGTGGTTGAATGGTCTAAGGCGTCAAAAGTGCAACCAACTGGACCTGCGATGACGGGGAAATTGGGATTTGAATCCGGTTCGGGTGTACTTACCTGGTTTTTCAGTCTCGCTTCATGCAAATTCTGGTACACTTTATCTTAATTCAAACTTACTCATCCCTAACGCATTAGCGTAATTAGTACATATGCGTATGGTTCGAACGGGCTGTAAGACGTGGCGACAAAAATACTAAATATTACGGTCAAATCAGAAAAGGTATTGAAGGGAGGTTGTCTGCGTTCATTTGGAAACACATCAAAAATAACATTGTAAAATAGCTATTTTATCATTTGTTCTTTTTTTTTAATTTTAAAATATAATAGAACTGTTTCACTGGTTTTGTTTTTTAAAGTATGGAACAGAAATCCACACCACGCTGATTCGAGGTATGCTATACTTCGTATACTCGGTTTTATTCGAATGGGGGGGGGGGGGGGG
>CABFWO010002394.1:32188-52116 GCA_902155825.1 Timema genevievae
TGGGGGGGGGGGGGGGGGGGACGGACTATTGAGGTTATACAATTTCAAGTCAAAGACAAAATTAGAATTAAAGATGTGGATAGTCGAGCTAATGTTCTAAAATCTGAGCCGCCCAGAGTAGGTTGAATACACGCTTTTCATTTAATTTCTCCTAAGACGTTAGTCATGAACAAAATATCGCATCGTTGAATTATTCGGGAACTTGAGTAATAGTAACACCAAGTCACACCAAACCGGAGTCAAATATGCAAACTATGTACGTAATTCAGCTTTATTTTAATAAGTCAAGGGCGCATGATTTGAATAAAATCGAAAGGTTTTGGACTTTAAAATACTGACAAGAATATTACATAATTTTAGCTACCCGGGGAAGAGTTGGGGCAAAGGGAAAACATGAGATAGTAGAAGAGGCAAGACTGAGATGGTATGGGCATGTAATGAGGATGGAAAAAGAGAACCAAAGAGAATGATGGAGATGGAGTATGTAAGAAAGAGACCGCAATGGAGGCCAAGAAAGAGATGGAAGAAGCAGATAACAGAAAATGTACAAATGAGAGGAGAAGAAAGGAAGCAATTTAAGGAGGAAGAATGGTTGATGGATAGAGGTAGATTGAGGCATTCTTCTAAACTGACCTGACCAACAGGCTTAAAACAGTTGATGATGATGATGATGAGGTATGAGTACGGTAGTTGTGTACAATTAAAATTGTTTAACACTGGGCTAAACGTTCCGATAGTAAAGTATCTCTTCATTAACACTATTGCAACTTACATCAAAATTAGTTAAGCCAAACATAAAATTATGTTCTTTGTTGTGTTATGGATGACATAATTATATTTAAAATGTAAGTTCTAGTTGGTCGGTGGTGGTGTTGGTTGAAATTATTCTAGAATTTTAGATATTTAAAACTTGTTTGTAAATTAAGTATTTGTATGTTTTCTAAATTGTACACCTTGTATTTTAAATATTGAACTATAAAGAGAGGTATTTTTGACAAATTAACTGTAGTAATCAGTCTTAAATGTATGAAAATAATAAATTGATAATAAATTTAGTATTCTTATAAAGACAAAGCTGCAAATCTTATTCCCTAAGGTATAAACAGCTACAGATCGCATTTACTGAAGTACAAACATGTAATATTAGATCTAGTAGCTTTTATAGTGATAAAATAAGGCCCTTTTTTTTATTGTTCAGGTCCACCTAAATCATCAAACCAGATCTATTAGCTCAAGGTCAACAATATTCACGATTACAATACATCATCTCTATGAGTAAGAAGGTCGAACCCATCTTAGGGTCGAACAGGTTCCCACACCCTATCCTAAACGTCATCAACTAATGAATAAGGACAAGGTTTATCTTTCCAGACAGAGCAAGTAGCTAGCCAGGAATGGCTAGCACGGTCGTCTATTATAACTATGTAAATGCCCGCTTCGGTGATCGAATGGTCTAGGGCAAACATGTCACACTTTTGGCCCGACCCATGACTTTGTGCGGCCCACGGACCTTTTGATGGTCCAAAATACGATGCGGCACGATTCATCTTTTTTTATAAACTTTGCCTTGACACTGGTTTAGGTTGTATGCATACATGATAATTTCTCTAATTTGATAAGGATTATGAAGCATTTTAGTGGTAATACAGCCAAATATTGCGTGGAAGGAGAGTGGGAAACCATTTAGGAGAAAAATACCCGGCCCGACCACGCTGCAGAAACTTACCTTCGGACTTGTAAGGTTAACGGGCCTGATATGTCGGGTGGGTCCGTCGATTTTAAAAAGGTCTCACCACTGTGCATGATAAAGAGTGTGAGAACCGTCGTTTCACGATTACGGAACTTTTTTTATATTTCTAGAGGAGTCACAGTCACTCTTTCATTAAATTGAGATAGAAAATCTAGGACACCAGAAACGTTGGGCCATATCAGTCCTCAAAATGCTGACTGAAGCACACAAAAAGAAACGCATGGAGTCAGCTCAAATGTTATCGAAGCGTTTTTAAAATGTAGAACAATATTTTTCCCCACATAGCTACTAGTGATGAGACTTGAATTTCGTTAAACTAATGTTGAGATAAAACAACAATCGATGCAGCGATCCCATAAGGTAAAACAAAGTTCAAATATGAACGCTATATCAAACAAATAATTGCCAGGTTTTCTAAAAACCAGAGGGTTTCTTTCTTGTTGAATTTCTAGAGCAAGGAACACTCCATTAAAGCTGCAGGATATTGTGAATCCTTAAAAAGGCTAATTCACGCGATTCAGAGAAAAAAGACACTGAGTTCTGACATCGGGCATTCTTCTTTGGCACGACAATGCTCGAGTCAACACTGCAACTAAAACTGTTCAGCACATTCAGCAGTTTGGGTGGGAACTGCTGGACCACCCACCCTAACACCCCGACCTCAGTCCAAGTGACTATCACTTGTTTCTGCACATGCAACAGTGACTGCCCTCTCAGCGTTTTGCAGAAGACAAGGAACGGAATCATAATATGAATCAATGGTTCAGATCACTAGTGGCCAACTTTTTAGATATAGATATAAATAAGTTAGTGCCACGATATCAAAAATGTCTACGTGAAAAAATGAAGTATATATTTTTGTGTGTAATAAAACTTTACCATCCCTACCAGTTTTTTTTAAAACTTTCTCTTTACTTTGTGGACGCGCTACATAATAAAGTGAAATTTTTATCAACTTTAGCTTCAAAAAAGTTTATATTTTCTAGAAATTTATTTTCATGAAAACGGGATTGTAATAGATTCTAGATACGTTGGCACTGCTATGAGGCACCCGAGAGCTAAGAAAATCATTTTCATATATTTATATATTATAATATTAATTTTAATGACCGAAGCTGGCTCTGATTTGTTTCCTCAGCCATCCAAAGCAGCGCACGCAACCATTCAGTCGTCTGTTTATGATCGTATCCCCATAACATATAATAACCGGCTCCGTACAATGGTGGCCATTGCACCTGACTCTGAACATATGGATCACGGGTTCAATTCCAGGATTGTACCATGGGTATTTTTTCCCGAAATGGGAATGATCCCAATGGTCACAAGGGTTTGGTTAATTAATAATAATAATAATAATAATAATAATAATAATCGACTTTAATGGCGAAGCTAAGGCTACCGACTTTTCTTACATTCAACCAATACAATTAAAATGAAATTTAACAAAATGATATATATAGAAACACACAAAAAAGTATAAAAACTAGAGCTAAAATACACAAGGATTATGTAATATGAAAACACACGCGCACACACACACACACACACACACACAAATGGTGTGATTACGTCTCACATTCCTGAATCTCACGAATGAGCTTCCACACGCTGCTTATTTGCGACTTTTCGCTTGAAAACATTCAATTCTAATTTCTTTACATCGTTGGTTAGGGTATTCCATGAACGAGAAGCTGAAACAGTTAATTAGGCATAAGTTAAGTTTAAGATCACTTCTGACTCCACACCATCATAATCACTATCATCACATCATCTCATTGAGGGTATGACGTGTATACAACCTCCAAGGTGTACCCTGGGCAAAGTTCTGTGCCACCAGAGCGGCTAATAGTCTACATACACAGGCGACCAAACTAGTTAATATCTCTGTCAAAAATGCTATATGCTTAAAAAAATAAAGTTCATATATTAGAAGAAGGTCTTAAAAGTGCGGTAGTTTCCCGTTGCATTTCGAACTGAATTTTTATGTGTGATCGAGAAAGACCCTATAATATCTTTATTTATTTTTTACGAAAAGCTTTCGCATAAATCTTCCAAGAATCTTTTACATGCCACAATCGACATGGGACCGACGGCTTTACTTCCTATTCGAAGGAAGCTGTACTTCGGATTCACACAGCTAGGTTAAAAATCCGTTTGGCCTCTGCTGGGTTTGAACCTGTGAATAGGCCGTGGTACTCTCTTCACCGTAATATATTATGTAGCCGTAATTAATGACAGATGACAGATTGCTGCCGACAAAATAATGTCAACTATTTATAATATTTACATGATTTTTCCTTTTCAAAACTTTCTACCATGATTAAGTTTTTTTTATCAACTGATTTCACTATTTATTTTATTCCAACGATCTTTAGATCTTTCTTTTCCTCACTATAAGTTTATCCCCATCGTCGCCTACCATAATTTAAACCAGACATGACACCGAGAAAAACAAAAACGAAACATTCGTGTCTCAATCATGACAAATTCAAACGCTGATTTCAATTCAAGCTTCATTTTCTGATATTTTACCCTCCCAACATCCCTTCCTACTCCACCCGCCCTCTTTTTGTTTCTTTTCATCACTGTTTCAATTTTATTCTTTTTATTTCCAATCCGTGTTTTGTTCCCCCCCTCCCCCCTCTCTTTTCCTATGGTCGTTTCATGTTTGGGTCCTTGTGGGGGGAGGAATGAGGGGGTGCAAGTGGTTAGGTAGGGAAGGGTGAGAGGTCGATGACGATCCAACTCACCCTTTAGCCCTCTACTCATCTACACCCTTCACCCCCCCCCCCCATAACATCAGCCCTTACCCCTACTGCAACAACGCATCCTGTTTGTATCGCCATGCCGGACTTTGATTTAGACTCTTTGCCCGATAGTCACACACAAAATCTCTCTCTTCTTTCATCTTTCTCTTTCCCTACCAACTCTTTCTCTCTCTCTCTCATTATTGTTCTATTTTTATTTTTTGAGCCGGACTCTTTCAACCCCTCACCCCTCAGATACAAGCCTCCTAACCACCGACCCTCTGCAAGAGCTGCTGAACCTAAAGGGCCGTACTACCCCCTCACCCCTTTTTCCCCCTCCCTCATCAACCCCCGCTTACCCCCATCTGCCCGTTCCGTTATGGTGATGCATAACCGAGCCATAACTCAACGGCTCTTCTGCGAATATCCCCGGACCCCGTGAGGTTTTGGCGGTCCTGAAAACCGCACAAGAGTACTACTACCCTAAAGGAAATAAAAGTTTCATCCGAATAATTGGGGTTGGAAAGGGTTGGGGAGGAGAGTAAAATGGTGGGGGTAGGGGATCGACCCTAAGCATGTGCGATTTATAAAGGATTCTATTGTCTGATTATTTTTTAATCTTTTGTATTTTTATGAGAACGTACTAATTTGATTTATATTAGCTCTGTATGAAATTAGGTGGGTTGGCCTATTTAATTTGTTTGGATATATTATGTGTTGCATGGTCTAAGGCGTCACTCTCGCAATAAATGGGGAGATCAGGGTTCGAATCTCGATCGGGTGTGTTGAGCGTGGTTTTACACTCTCCCTCCATGTAAATGTGGGTACACTTAATTTAAATTGAACCTTACTTATCCTTAACCCATTGGCAACATTATTACCTATTTATAAAACCCGAATGAGTAGTGAGAAGAGGTGCCATAAAAAACACAATTTTCTAGCGCTGAGTTTCACTCCGCGCTCAGGCTATAACCGTATGCACTAGCTACGATAATGTGATAGGGATAATGAGAGCTCAATTTAGAGGAAGTGTATCCGCATTTGCGCGGAGAATAAGAAAGATAAAAAATATAGAAAAACTACTCTCGTTACAACTGACTTGGATTCTAACCTCGATCTCCTAGTTATCGGCAGATATAATAGAATAAACTATGAATAATTATCTGTTGCTTGGTCAGATATCTCTCTAAGCCTTTGCATAACATCCATTTCCACTCAGCTATCAGACCTGCATCGATATTGCTAGGAGTTTTTAATAAAATGACTATATCAAAATGTAAATGACCTTGGTGGTCTTGGGGTAAGGCTATCGCCTCAGGACACCGATGCCCGTGGGTTCAAGCCCAACTGAGTTCAACGGATTTTCCTTCAGCGATAAATATCAGCACAGCTATCTTTGTAGGGGAAGTAAAGCTGTCGGTCCCCATGCCGATTGTGGCATGTTAAACAACCCTGAAAGGTATGTGAAAATATCTTTCCCGGTGAAATTGATAGGTTCTTTCGTGCTTGCTCGTAGAATTTCTGTGGGGAAGGCAAAGTTAAACCGCCGCACTCTGTGAACTTACCTAGTGAAAGTGATTTCTACCAGATGGTGTGGTAAGTACTAACCAGCCGAAGGGTTGAGTCTATACCCAGCTCCGTATAAATGGGAAGTGCATCAAACCAACCTTCGGTTTGATGACTAAAACAGGAAATAACAACGTAAAACTTACTCTAATGTGAAATAATGTGCCCATAATATGATCAAAAGCCATACCTGTAACGTTAAAGACATCATCATTAGCCAAAATTAACAATTTATCTTCATTAGTAAATGTTGCTTACACATCTTAATTGAATCATGTATAAATAGCTATCGAATTTGTGTGAAATAAATAATAATAATGTATATTACTATAGTAATCAATCATTTTTCCACTATTTTAATAAACTCTACCTATTGAAAATATTTATCATGACAACTTTGAGTTATAGCTTTAAATAGAGCAGGATTAAACAAAATTAATTAAGCTACACAACTTGTACACTCCGTTTAGTCTGAAAGGTAACAAGATTATCTTGCACGTTTCACTTTTGGTGTATCTCAGTACTAGCCAGACTTTTGGATTGAGCTATCTAATCGAGAAAAGCGAAATCCTTTACGATCTACTACATAACCAAATGGTGATTTTGTTTGTTTCATTGGTTAAAAAAAATTAACAACAATTTTTAGGTTTTAATAGTAGAATTATATTTCACTGTCACATTACATTATCCTTACTTTCTTCCTTTCAAGTTTTTTTTTCAATCGATCCAAGACGATCGACCGAACAAGCGACCTCGGTAGTCTATTCGATCGTGATCGACCATTTAGCCACCTCAGGTGTAGCTTATAAAGTAGATTCATATCCAAACTATCATCCGTCAAAGAAAGACAGATACTTTTCAGAGTAAACAGGGTGTAGGTTTTATATATATGTATACATAATGGTAGTGTATCTTTCTTGAGAGTTTATTTAAATTTTTAACAAGTTGTTTTCTGTCTTGGGAAGAAAAAAGCACTCCGAATAATACAAGTAAATGGATAATATCTTATGTATACAAACTCTCGAAGCATTTCATACGGCCCACCAAGTTCTCAGATTGGTCTGAAAGAGAGAGAGAGAGTACGCTAAAAGCTGTTTACTTTATTCCACTGATGTAGTCTTTTATCTAAATATGTTTAACATTTTCTTTTCAATAAGAACTTTACAAAGTAAGTAATGATAAAAAAAAAGTTTGCCTTATTATATACTAATTAAGGTTTACTGTATAAACATTTCCCCTGCCCGCTCTCAGCCATATTTAAACCCACCAACCATCTTTCAACGTTAAAAGGAATGAAAAATGGAACATCTATTACAATGTTGAAGTATCATATCAAACGGTAATTTGTCCTCATTCCCAGATCTCGCGAAATCAATCATTACCGCTTAGACAGGCCGTGAAAGTACTAATGATGAAAGATCACCGCGTCATTAGGAAACTTCTTTATTCTGCAGTTCTAAGTTGAGCATAGAAAATGAGGATTTTCCTTTGCCTCTGAGATGTAATTTACAGTAATATTTTTCCTTTCCTTTTGTACTTTTCTGTTCTTTAGATATTTACCACCTGTTAAAAAAATGGATTTTAAAGATAACTTACAGATTTATTTTGAATATAAATTTAGTTTATAATGAAATCTCGATATTTGTAATTTTATTTGCCCGCGTCTAACATCTTAGTTCTCATCCAATCTCTTAAATACGACCCGCCTCGGTGGCGTAGTTGGCTAACGCGCTAGTCGTGTTGAGCTACGAATCTCGGTCGGGTGAACTGGGGTGGCTTTTCCTAAATGGTTTTTCACTCTGCCTCCACTCAAATGTGGGTTCACCTCCTCTAAATTCAACCTTCCCAATTCCTAAACCATTAGCGTAATTAGTATTTAAGCGTATAACCCGAACAGGTAGTAAGACGCGGTGCTAAATAATAATAAATAAATCTTACATACAGTGATTCTATAGGTATGGTAACGGTATAATTTAGAGGAAATGCATCAGAATGTATTAGAAGGAGGAGTAAGAAATCTTTTAGTACATAAAACCTTAATACTTCTGGCCTTGAAAAATAAAATACTTAAAAAATGGGAACTCTAAACTAAATATAGATTCTCTCTGGTGTAATTTAATTCTTAACGAGCTATATCTTAAATAATACTTTATAAGTGTGACATAATGATATATTTTAAAAATATACATTCTCGAAAGTTTTGTTATTGTTACTATTATCATAATCTATTATTATTATCATCATCATTATTATTATTATTATTATTATTATTATTGTTAGGTGTTCTGTTTTATGACAGGTCCATTCCTTTTGTCAGTGAACTTAGACCGCCAATGCTCGCTCTGTCCTCTACCTCCTCCTTCAGCTCCCAGAATGTTCTTCTTTCCTTCAAGTCATACAATATTGGATCCTCCTACTTTTTAAGCTCCTCTTTTCCTCAACCTTTCCTTCTATGACGTTTTAGCATAAGACAGTTTCTCTTAAGGATGTGTCCGATCCAGTTTGCTTTTTAACCGAAGCACCACATCAAAAATAGTTCTCTTCTCAACCAAAGTAAAAGTTTTTTTTTCCCTTAAACCTTAATTTTGTCATATCTAGCAACAATGTTGACAAATTCATTCGTAGAAAAAAAAAAGTATAGAAATCAATCGATTTCCTGAACCGTGTGTGAAGCAAGACGAAAGAAAATACGCAGGTACACTCAAATGTAGGGGAAAGAGGAAACCAAATAAAAGTGTGATTTCCAAGGGAAAAAACAATTTTTTATCTCTTCTTAGCAAAGAGATCGAAGTGATTTGAAGAAACTTTGTAGAATTTAAAAAAAAAATCTTCTCAGAGGCACTTTCAAGATTCTACAACACTTTTTTTTACGGATGTTTCGAATGTGCAGCAAGAATGGTGAAATAAAAACTAAAGCACTACTCTTAGTATTATGTAAAGATAACTTTCTAAATCCGAAGCGTTATATAAACGGAGCAAAGTCGAATCTAAAGACTAAGATAAGATTTTGGTTGTTCCCATAAAATTAATTTTAATTTTCAAACTGTCCATTAATTTGATCTAACCTGCTTCGGTGGCCGTATGGTCTAAGCCGCTACTCTCGCATTAAACTAGACTGCCAATGACGGGGAGATTATAGCTCGATCCTGGTCAGTTATACTGAGGGTGGTTTTTCCGAAATGGTTTACCAATCTCTTTCCACGAAAATCGGGGCCTATTTCCTTTGAATTCAACCTTTTTCATTCCAAACCCATGAGATAAATTAGTGCATAAGCGTATAGCATATAGGATAGAGGGAGAATGTAGGCGAGTGAAATAAGATTTCTGATAAGTATGATCAAAATGACAAGATTTGACAGGATGAGGAATGAGAGAGTAAGAGAAATAGTAAAGGACAGGACAGGACAGGACAGGATAGGATAGGATAGAGAAGGCACAACTAAGGTGGTATGGTCATATGAGAAGAATGGAGAGGGAAAGATACCCAGGAGGATACTGGATACAGTGGTGAAGGGGTAGGAGGCTGAGAGGAAGACCAAGGGACAGATGGGTGAAGGGAGAAAGGAGGAGTGTGGAGGTGAGAGGAGAGGACTGGGCTAAGATGGAGGAAGAGGCTTACGTTCCAACAAACAAATTTAGCCAGTGGCTAGAAGCTGTTCATGATTATTATTATTATTATTATTATTATTATTATTATTATTAGGAATAGTAGTAGTACCGCGTCTTACTACCCGTTCGGGCTATACGCACTTACGCTAATGTATAATGGTAGGGTTTTTGTGAGATGAAATGGAGGACCTACAGTTTAACGTGGGATTCGAACCACGGTGGAGGCCTGGCATACCACACATTCACAAGTTGTGATTAATACATGTCTTGTCAGAGGTGAAGGAAGGGTTTAGCAATCAGATAAATCTGTGTCGGGACCGAGGATTGAACCCCGGACCCTCAGCACATAAGTCTGACACTTTACCCCTAGACTGCCAGGTCACTGCAAGAAGTAAACCACAACAATAACAAGACGGGAGTGAGACAACACGGTACACACACAACCCACTGGCAGCGCTGTTGGCAACTGAATGTGAGATACCAGATCTCACTCCGTGTATACTTGTGACAGCGCTGTTGGCAACTGAATGTGAGATACCAGATCTCACTCCGTGTATTCTTGTGACAGCGCTGTTGGCAACTGAATGTGAGATACCAGATCTCACTCCGTGTATTCTTGTGACAGCGCTGTTGGCATCTGAATGTGAGATACCAGATCTCACTCCGTGTATTATTGTGACAGCGCTGTTGGCATCTGAATGTGAGATACCAGATCTCACTCCGTGTATTCTTGTGACAGCGCTGTTGGCATCTGAATGTGAGATACCAGATCTCACTCCGTGTATTCTTGTGGCAGTGCTGCCACTGGTTGCGTGTCTCGACAATCGGACTGACGCTGCCTTGGCATCATGATGTGATATGGGCCTAAAAGTTGTTGTCTTAGGTTAGGTTGGGTCGGTATTTTGGGTTTTGAAATAACGCTGTGCTTAGAGGTGAGGTTTATTGGACTCGTTCGGGCTATCCGCTTATTTACACAAATGGGAGTGAGTTTGGAGGAAATACACTAGCATTTTCATTGAGTGAAAGTGAGAAACCTTTTATAAAAAATAAGTAATCATCTTCGTACACGGCCGAGACTCTAACTCTTCTCCGTTCCTAGAAGTCCACTCTATTGCAGTACTGACGCTTCAGACCACACGAGCATTGATACGAATAAGAATGATTTAAATAGTTATATTATTTATTTATGGATTAAATTATACATGAATAAATTGGTTCACTGGCAATTTAATTTAAATTTCTACAAGGCTACATTTAATTTACTTAGCGCATGCAACAATAGCCAAGCTGTTTATGGCGTTGGACTTACGTTGAATTTGTTGGTCACTCATGAAATGTTCTGGGTTGGAATCTTGGCTATCAGAACTGGATTTATATTTATTTTTTGTTTTCCAATCCTCCCTTAGTGGTAATGCCTGTACATTTATTACAAACTTTACTACTTTTTCCTAACCCTTGATGTTAAATTAAATCTAAATAGCTACTGTGTTACTTGGAGCAGAAATAAAAGATCAATATTTTCAGCCCTTTATGATTCTAAGGGTACGAATAGTAAAAAAATATATACAAATAACCAACATAAGGCATGGACGATCCATTTTGAAAATGAGTAATATTTCTAACTCCCTCTTTCCATTAAGGTGCGCCCTATTCAATTTCGAGGATATATATGGGCCACTAAATTCTAAAAAACTAACGTTCAAACTTTTTGATTGAAGAAAGATAGTAATATAAAAATACATAAAATAAAAGAACAAATTTATGTGAGGAATGATTTAGAATACAGTTCCCATCTAAAAAAAAAGGAATGAAATAAAATGAAAAATGAAATAAAATTATAAAAGTTTTTTTTTGCTTCTATTCCTGTTTCTCTCTCTTTGCCCCCTTTCCCTCTGCCCCACCTCCCCCCCCACCCGGTTCCTTCTTTAGAAGAAACTTGATCCAAGTATAAACCCGTATAAAAAGTTTGTTCCATTCTTTCAATCAAACTCACAGTGGACTAGTTGCTTACAAACTCACGAAAGAAGGACGTAAAGAATCGATCTAAAAATACGTAGAAGAAAGAGGATCAGACATCATTCAATGACAAAATACTTTCTCATATAGAGGAAGTACAGTGAAAACTTTTTAGCTTGAGATTATTATAGATTTTGGAGTTTAATGTGCCCCCGAAAACAAACAAAAAGTGTATCATTACAATTTTGTCATTTCCTAGGGTACGGTTTAAATGGTTTGTTGGAATTTTTTTCAATCTTAATAATTATAATATATATTATAATACCCGGGGGCGTTTTTTTAATGTTCATTGTGATAGGTAAGTTTTTTTACCCCCAAGATTGATTTTTGAAAATTCCAAATTTTTCGAAAATGTTTAAAAGATTTTGTTCAAAACGGATATATTTTTGAGTATTATATATGATAAATTACACTGCTCCTTTTTTGGCGTAAGTGTGGGAGGTAGGTAGAGTGGTAAATTTGTTTTAAATATATTGATTACTCATTTTTGAAAATTTCGATTTTTCTGAAAATATTTTGAACATTTGGATTTGAAATGGGTATCTGGGGAGTGTATTACGTGATAAATAATAACGTATGTTAATTTTTCTACAAAAAATAAAAATTAGTGTAGTTTGCTAATAAAAGATTTTTTTAATATAATAAACTTCAAAATTCATGTGAAATAATATACTTTTTGTCTTACCATGTCTACATTATATATAAAAAAGTTTCAAGATCAAAAATAAATAAGAACAGAAGGCCCTACGTTTTAAATAAAAACCGAATGCATATGATGAACCAAGAACTATAAAGTTAAATACGAGATTATACAAAAGAGAAAGAATGTATTAAAAAATAAGGAGAAATAAGACATAAAGAAAGAAATATGAATGATTTAGAAAAAGGAAATAAATATCCAATATTAGACCTAGGGGGGCCGTGCTGGCGATTAGAACATTTAATGGGATATGGGATGTCTTTTTCCAAGTGAATATTTCCCATCCTCACTCTATTTGAATTCTTGAACATATACCTTGAAATACACCCTCCTTATCCTGATATTATGAGTTATATATATACGGGTAGCGTCAGTCACTTTAGCTAAGTTGGCGTCGTGGCTGAAATCGGGATACCCTATTCGATTCTTACCAAAGTCGAAAAAATTAACATAAATTTAATTTAAATTTTTCCTTTCACGTTGGTAAATTTAAGTATTAGGGGTATCGTTGCTGTGCATGTTCCATAGTTAGTTTGCAATCCATGTGTTTATATGATGATTCAGTTTATTAATGTGAATTTTAAATACCCCAAACTAAATTTTAAAATAAAACTAATACACCACAAAAGAGTGTCTTTGATCTACAACTGTCACTTTATATAGTTTTTTTGCACCTTGTCTTACTGACTATTCAGGCTATACGCTTATGTACTTGATTGGCTATTGAGTAGGGAATAGGTTATATTAAAAGGAAGGATACAAGACTTTTCATGGAGGGGAGAGTGTGAAACCATTTTGGATTAAGCACCCTCAGTACACCCGACCAAGATTCGAACCTCGATTTCCTTGTCATCGGCATTCTACATCAAGAGTAGCCCCTTATACCATGTGGCCACCAAAGTGGGTTTAGTTAATATCAATACTAAAATAACATTTACATAGTGATCGAAATAAGGTTTTGTTTTAACTTGACAATTTTGTCATTTCGTCTGTCCAGATTTTTTTTTCACGATAACTAGAAAATGCTTGGATTAATTTTGACAAAATTTGTCAGGGACGTTCTTTGAATCTAGGACGAACGATATATGAACATCCTTTTTTCTTAATATGGGTGTACGTTTATATATATGGCGGCCGCTAATGAGGATTTTCTTTTAATAGCTCATATCGGGTGATAAAAATGTAGTTCTAAGAAATCATTCGAGTACCTAGGAAGACTTCTTTAAGAATTTTGACTTATTGCGAGACTGCTAGACTGACATCTTAAACAACGTCAACCACGACTATTCTTTATGAAGAGTACTATTGTATATAGTATTAATTTACTATCCGTCTAAGATGGTCACCAATGAGAAATATCTATTTAAAGTCCTAGGAAAAATTAAAGAAGATATTTCAACCTGAAACCCAAATATATATCCTAACACTGTAGTAACGATAATAGCATGGAGGGAGGTCTATTGTTTACAGAACTATTAGTAAGACTGTAGTAACGATAATAACATGGAGGGAGCGAGGTCTACTGTTCACAGAACTACTAGTAAGACTGTAGATAACGATAATAACATGGAGGGAGTGAGGTCTACTGTTCACATAACTACTAGTAATACTGTAGTAACGATATTATAATGGAGGGAGCGAGCGAGACCTATTGTTGACTGAACTACTAGTAGTATAATAAAATCGTATATATATTTTGTCAGGCTTTTTTTTAATCCTCCTCCTATGAAAGTGTATGGTTCTTTCTCCTGAAAGCGTTCGGTGAACGTCTTCTTCCGTGTATTTTGCCTCGAGAATGTGCGGAAACTCGATCGCATCAGAGATATAGTGGGGACAGTTTCCAAGGGACCATAAACTGAGTCATATATTGCCCTCCGTAGATTTGGTAACGGTGCTTCTTTCTTTTCCTTCTTATTTTTTCTTAAGTGTACGCCTAGGCTTATCTGTAACTCCCTCTCACCCCTCATCCCAATCCACCCCTACTTCTCACTATTCCCTCTCATCTTGATCTATGTTCTATATCTCTCTCTCGAAGATGCATCCCTTTCCTCTCGTTTGCTCAGCCATCACACAATAAACCACGCTTGATATTGCCCTCCGAAGGATCGCCTACACTACTCTATAAGTGAGAAGTGCCACGAATACCAAATTTACGATAAACACATTCCTCCTTATTCCCCCGAAGTTATTTCAGTATCGGGCGAATGGCTCTTTCGTAAATAAAATGACACTTTAATTTAAACTCATCTTTATTTTTCTGAGGGTTTTATTCCAGAAAGAAAGACAAAAAAACTACTTTTAAGATTAGAGGAATCTTATGTGTATTGATATGACAAGTTTTTTAAATTGGTCTGTTCCGGTCACTTTTTGTGACTGACATTGTATTTTTTAACATAGACTTTAATATGTATTTAATCTAAGGGTTAAGGATGAGAGTATTTTCACTTATATTGACGTGTGGGAAGACCACAATGAGAATTGATAAAACACAAGAAGGAATATAAAATAAGAATTGAACTGTTGTTAAGTAAAATTGTTGCTTAAATTCAGATTGTCAAATTTAATTACTTTTTTAGTACCGCATCTTACTACCCGTTTAGGACTTATAATTATATATTATTACGCTAGTGGTTTCATGGATGTAGAGAAAGATAGAGAGAGAGAGATAGAGGAACACCATTTTCGAGATAGGAAAATTCATTAACGTAACACTGTCAACCTAAGGTTTAATTAAAACCAGGCCAATTACTCTAAATGTTCTTTTTTATTCTCATTAATTAGTCTTTTTACATAGATAATATAATCTATTAAAAAATAAATAATAAAATTAAAATAAATTGTACGGAACCTCGCACGGACTTTCTCGATCTACTGTTTAAAAATGAAGATATTTACTCAAAACTCGTAATATATGTTAAATGAAATAATATACACCTAGCAAACCCAAGCATAAATTGCACTATACTTATGTAAAACATTTTATGAGTCCTGGTTTTAAATTTTTTATTTTTATTTTTAAAGAATTAATGTCCTCATTTGTATGTTTGGACCAATAAAAAAGATTAATATTGAGTCCACAAGGATCAACACTTCGTATTAAAATTTCGACTTCCGATCGACATTTTATTTTATAAGGTGTTGTACATCTTCAGGTCAGCGCATTGATATTAAATTCCTCATTTATACATTTTGACCAATAAAAAATGTAAATATTGACTATTGAGTCTAAAATGGAGATAGATCATTTCTGTACAAACATTTATCCTAAGAGGTTTAAGGAAAAAAAAACTTTTTTAGATACTTATATTTAATTACTCTATGGCATTGGAGAATTATTGCGCTAAAACTTAAGTAGTATATGCTTACAACTAAAACTCACAAAATTGTATTAATATATTTGCCGATATCTCAGAAACTGTTGGTTTTATAAAAATGTATTTCGTATAAAAGTTTTTTATTTTTAATAGTACTACAATTTTGCAATGATAAAGTTATTTAGTATCTCAAATAGTTGCGGAGATACGAAAATTCCCGCTTCTGTAATATACCATAAAATTCATTTTCATGGGAAAATTAAAATAGTCAGTTTATTTATAATCTTAATCAACGCCTAGATCGAATTTTAATTGAAATCGTTAGAGAAGATTTTGGGAAAATCGATTATTCTCTTTTCGCCCATTATAGAACTAATCTTAATTTTAAGTTTTAACAGACACACAGACAGACGGCATTGCAAAGACCATTTTTAAGGTTTCGGGGGGTCATGAGACGTCGATATCCATCAACATTTCAGGTTAGATTTTTTTTACGGTCGCAATACTTAACCTTTAATGTTTGAAGAGTTAAAATAAATATATATATATATGCGTATAGCTTGAAATTTATTTGTTTTATAAAAATATGTTTCGAATAAAATATTTGTATTATAAATAGATCTACATATTTGTAATGATAAGTAATTTCATATCTCAAATAGTTTCAGAGATATGATAAAAAAATGAGAATTTATACATCAGACCAGAACCCTTAAAGTCATTTTGCCGAAATATTTAAAGAATCGATTTGGTTTGAAATATTTATAAATGTTTAAAATTGAAATTTAATCAAAATTGTTAGAGGCGATTTTGAGAAGATAGACTTTTTCTCTTTTTGCCCTTCAGTAAACTACCCTTAATTTTAGGGGTGGATATCCAATTCCAAAAAAACCTTGGGGCAGCCCTCTGAAAACCCTAGATACCAAGTTTTAGCCCGATCGGTAAAATAGTTTAGGCTCTAGTCAGAGGTACAGACAGACATACAGACAGACAGACAGACAGACGGAGATTCAAAAATCACCTTTTCAGATTCAGGGAGTCATGAAACGTCAAGATTCATCAACATCTCAAGTTCAATTTTTTTGACGATCACAATACTTTCTCTACCTGTAAGATAGAGAGAAAGTAAAAAGATAATATGTGGGAATCCCCTCTTTCTACAGAAAATGTGCTCCCACACTAGCGTATTTGCTGGATGTGTATTAAAACTCGGTGCACAAAATAAAATTGTTCTACACAAACATAAACAGGTTCTCATATTGTTTGGTGTTATTTGGAAAACAATTTATAAATTCAGTAATAATTTTTTTTCTCAGAAAAACCCCCCGTTATTTTTGATAATCATAAAAAAACACTCCTCTTATAATTATATAGATTTAAACAAAATTATTTTAGCCATAGCTTAAAATATACATTTTAAAAGGCAGTCATCAGTAAACCAATATCATGTTTTTATATATAAAATAACGACATTTTACTCTTATTTATAGTTTAAAACGATATCAAAATGATTATAGCTAATTTTGAAAATTATAAAATTTTCCCAAATCAGCTATTGATAAACTACCCTATATTTTATGAATATAATTAAAAGTATGATTTACCTTTGGGGTAGGTATGACCAAATAATATCTGAATATAAAGTATGAACAAAATTCACACAGTTTCGCTTGTAGTCCTAGAAACAGACAGACACACAGACAGACACAACTGTAATACTAATTTTTTTATTTAGCTCGGTGTTAAATGACCCCGACGTAGAAAACTTTGGTGACAAAGTACTTTCTCTACACTAAGAAGTATAAAACTTTAACACAGTGTGAGTTATATCGTTGTTGAACTACGAGCTTCCTATTTGTGTATGGTGACATCACTTAAAATATACAGGGGGAAAAGGGGGAAACTTACATCATACACATTTTCCAGGACAATTTTTATATCCCAAATCCTATAAGGGGCCTAGAAAATACTTTTTAAATTAATTTAGATATGTTAGAAAACTCTAGATAGGGTGTAATGTGAAATACTGGATATAATTATCTCAACTTTTGTGAGTGCGGTGATGAACTTTCGAGTTCCTAGAGTAAGTAAGTAAGAGAACTCTTTTAACCATAATCTAAGGTACATTGAAGGTAGGTCTCGTGGTTTTCTAACAGATGGCAGCACTTACTTAATTTGAGTTTAAAAAAAATTACACTTCTCTCCTTTCCCCTACCCTTCATTTGCATAATGATCGAGAATTCGTACGAATAACCTAAGTGACTCATATATACGAAAGAGCTGAGCTCATATATGTTTGATATATATATTTTTTGTTAAATCATTCTTAATGCATCAGTCCTCTCAAGTAAAAAACCAAATATAAAAATCTCCTCACAATACATATTCACCGGGATGGGAGGGAGGGGAGAAAAGGGAAGGGATAATGATACTGACCCTTTATAATGCGTTTCGAAGTGCTGTCTTCTAGACTTGGCAGTGAAAATGTTATTAGAAAACTTTTGTCAGCTATTTGTTTTTAGATACTTTTGGACCTGGTTTCCTCGAGGTTATTATAATGCATATTTTCTAATCAAATTACTTTATTATCTTACATTAATTATTCAATTATTAAAAACATACAATCTAAATTAGCAGACAAAATGACCAGACGAACTCTGGATAGCTCAGTTACAAAGTGTTGGCGCGGCTAAACCAAAGGTTTCAGTGCGATTCCCGTGTCCACGTAAAATTTTTATCAACTAATTTAAATTAACTCAAAATAACTTCTAAACTAATTAAATACACTTTTATTATAAAAAATTCATAAAAAAATTGATCAGGGGCTCCCAATATTTTTGAGACCGCGACGCCCTTCATATGACATATTTTCCGTGCGACACCCCTCTACCCAATATTCTCAAGGAACATTAGAATCCGGGACTCATATGAAGGGCGCGCTCTCACAAGGAAAAATTAATGTGTTTTCTTGTATAATTCATTCCAATCTTTAAAATGTGTACGATTACACGTATTGAAAATTTGCAAGTTGCATTTCCAATACATTACAAGTTTTTGCTTATAGCCGCGACGCACCAGACTAAGACCGGTGATGCTCCAAGGCGTCGCGACGCACAGTTTGGTAACCCCTGGAGATAGTTCTTTCAGTACGATATTCAAGATAATAATAGCTTACAGTCCAATCTTCATAGGAAGATCCTATTAGAAAATGCAAACTCTATTTCTTCAATATATATAACATTTTACTATTTTATTAGTGCTACTAGGGGTTTGGTTGTATCCGGTGGGGACAGTTTCGAATTTCGTGCTAAGTTGGTTCCGTTTTATTTTAATGTATTTTTAGATTTTTTCATAACAGCAGGTAACGTGATTCGTGTCCATGGCTGTCATGTTGCCAAATTAAAAATAATTAGCTTGGACTTCCGGAATCTTACCTAGGACATTTCAGGGAATCTTACCTAGGACATTTCAGGGTTACTGTAAATAATTATTTAGGAGAGGATTGTTTTCATTCAAATGAGCTTGATATTCTCGGCTCACAACTACTTGTGAGATTGTTGGTCAATATATAGCTAATAATCGACTATTTAGTTGGTTTTTATAAGCCAATAAAATTCCATCTGTTTTACTAGCTTAGTTTAGTTATTTGTAAAATTAATAGTTTTCTGTGCATTAAATATTGTATTCTCTTTAACGGTCTCTGCTTTAAGTTTAAAGTATAGTTTTTATTTAATCAAATACTACCCTATTGATTAAAAAACAATATTTGTAACTTGTAAAAAAAAATCAATAAAGCTGCCATTAATATCTTAAGTCTTTACCAAAATCCAAATTACATTGGGACATCAAGATAAACACAGATAAGATAGCCCGAAATATTACTTGTATCCAATTAGATCGCTCCTAAGCAAAACGAAAGAAAGAATAGGAATTTTTAGTGGTTAAATCGTGGACATTTCCCAAACTGAAATAGCTAAAACATTATCCAAGACCCTTTAATTTTATCTCTGATACTGACCATAGGATATAAACACAGGATAAATTTGTTGAAAAAAACAAAACACAACACATTATTTCACAAACTCACCCATCCTCACCGTGCCGAATTCTGGCTATCTTCTACACAATTACACCCTTATTGTCCGTTGCACCCTTGATCGAGTCACCTAGACGTCGTTAAACGGACAATAGACAAAACACAAAAGCCTTGCCGAAAAAAAAAAAAA
>CABFWO010002394.1:61604-79608 GCA_902155825.1 Timema genevievae
TAAACCTTTTACCTTATTAGGTTTTGAAATGTCTTATACTTAATAACTATTTTTTTATTTCACCGCATCTGACTACCCCTTCGGGATACCAACATTCAACTAACTTGTACAACAAACACCCGCTTTAGTGGCCGCATGGTCTAACGCGCTGCTCTCGCAGTAGACTAGACTACCGATGACGGGGAGATCGAGGTTCGAATCTAGGTCGGGTGTACTGAGGGTGCTATTCCAAAATGGTTTTCCACTCATCCTCCACGCAAATTCAGATACATTTCATATAAATATAACCTTCTTAATCCCTAAAACTGTTTGCATAATTAGTACATAAACGTATAAACCGAACGGGTAGTAAGACGTGGTGCAAAAAAAAACTAACTAGTTAACGATGAGTAAGAGTTAAGAGTAAGTGTACTTTCATTTGTGTGGAGTATTAATGAAAAACCATTCAGTAAAATACAACCAGAATATACCTAGCTGAGACTTGAACTCTGTTTTAATGGTGACGTGGATATTAAACAAACTAGATGCTAGACTAGATTTATTTTGTTTGTATCCACTGATGTAGGTCGAAATAATTATTTTAACCATACTAGAGCTTGGCATATTTGGTAAGATTCTGGTATGAATAAACTTTTAAAAAATATAAGCAAACACAGATTATGGCTTGGGTCCAAGTCCAGGCGTAGATATTTGTGGCCTTTAATGTCACAGTTTTTAGTGGGGGACCCAACTTTGAGGAGATTTTTAGGCAGTTGAGTGCAAGTTTAAGGAAAGATTTTATTCTACCCTATCCCTGATCTTGAGAGCTGTAAAATGAGCCATTTCCCATAATTTTCGAATGAATATTAAAATATTCAAGAAATTAGGTATATATATATTTATTATCAAATTTAAATAAAGGAAAATTGAAATTTAAAATAAGATTGTATGTATACAGTTATAATATTATAAATACTATATATTATATATATATTCTAAAATCATAAAATAAACGACAGCAAACTAACTACCCCAAATGTCGACATTCGGGAGTAAGTCCAGTCTACGTAATATTTGTATGGTTTAGCGGTACGTCAAAACTTATTCTTAGTTAACTTATTATAATAATTGTTTATTCAAGTACCGGTGTCGGTGGTGTCGCAGTCTCAAGGCATCATTCTAATAATTGATTTCTTGTGCCTGGGAGGTCGAGGTTTTAATCTCGGTCAGGTTAAATATGATAGGGTTTTCAAATTGTTTGTATCCTTAGAGCAGAGATCGGATAATCTTTTCATTTGATGAAGAGCCATTTTTAAGCTAACTAAAAAAAACCTTACTCCCACACCTTAGCTAAAGTTGTGATGAAGGCGGGGGTTGGGGGTTGGTCACGTCAAATGCTCCCACATCTTTGAGAGAAGCATTTGGACATTTACCTTTATTTTAGTTTTCTCGTCAGCCATCACAAATAACTTTCATAAAATACACTGAAAGATTTTATGCCCTTTCCAACCACTCATTAATTTGTTCGAGCAATTCTTTTCTGCTCTTCTTAGTGTTCAATTCTATTCCTTACATAAATTATCAGTGATTATATTTTCTTTTAATTTTTATTGTAATTATTTTAACATCTATTTCCAAAAAATATATTATTACTAAAAATGTACAAATATAATAAAATATAATTTTATTTATTTTATTTTCATTTATATTTTAATTATTTTATATTAAAAACTATTATGGCTATAAAATAAATTATAAAGACTAATTTATCCCTATATGTATTAAACATTACGATTATCTTTTTTATTATTTATTCTACATCGATGAGTCCGCGAATCAGTTGTTCCGTGCTCAGAGGGTCCACGTGACTAAGACATTTGAAAACCACTGCATTAAGGCGTCACTCTCGTGTAGACTGGCCTGCTGAAGACGAGATTGGGGTTCGAATCCTGGTTGGGTCTACTTAGTTTTTTTCCTAAATGGTCTCCTTCCACGCAAATGTTGGTAGATTACCTCCAAAATGTTTCCTTCCTCATCCCCCCCCCACCCCAGTAGAGTAGTTATCATATATGTGTATAACCTGAATATATAGTAAATAATACGTGGTGGTAAAATAAACTAATTTAAATGTGTGTGTTTTTATCCTTTCATCAAAATAATATCTAAAAATAATCTCAACTCTCTTAAAAAACGTATCTATAAAAAAAACTTTTTCACTGAGCTTAAGGTTTTATCAAATTATTCTTTACATAATATTACATTCAATATTTTTAATAAATAGAATAAAAAAGAGCAGGAAAAAAAACCGCCCATTTTCTTTTACATCATATATACACCTAAGTGATATATTTTCAACAAAGTTACAGATAAAGCCGTTAGAACCAGAGCAAAAATAAATAAAAAAATAAACATATTTCATATACTTTTTTTTAAGATTCGTGAAAAGGCTATCTTTATTACGTTCGTTCTATGAATATGTAAAATATTTGAAGAAAAAAAATAAATATGTTTACGATTTCGAGATTTGCATGGTTATATATTTACCGTTGAAAACTTTTACGACCCCCCTTCTCTTATTTATTTTTTCCCAAATGTAAAAGACATTCCGTATTGTTATTTTATTAACTCCCTCATAGTGTACCTACTTTATTGCTCATGTACTTGCATACTAAGTGGCCTGGGTTTTACCCCCCCCTCCTGTATCGCGGCAGAGTAGCAGAGTAATGCCTCTTGTGGATCAGATAAACAGGACTGGCTCCAACTACCTCGACCTCCACAAAGCCTCCTTTCTCGCCCTCCCCTTCTTCTAACAACCCCCCCCCTCCAAACCCCCCCCCTCCCAGGCCCTAAAACCCTACCTCACCCCTTTAGCCCGACTAATTACACCCAGAGTTACAAAAGACCTCCAGAAACTAGTTGGCTTCCACGAGTCACCCGCAAGTTAAAGGAATACCAGAATCTTAACGTTAGTACAACCTGTTCAAGGAAGAGGTTCCATTTTACATTTAAACATAAAATAGCTATTGCTGATATATAAATATAAGTCCACGACTTACGCGGTTAATTTGTTACGAAGGTTTTTGCAAGTAGAATCACTACATAAGTTGAATTATACCGTAATACAAAGTATATTTTATAGACAATGCATTTAAAGTAGAGCCACGATAATCCGACCTTCGATAATCCGACACTCGATTTTATCTGATATATATACATATACACATCGTGCAATTAGCGTGACCTCTCCACAAGGAAAATAAGCAAAGCCGGGAAACAAACTTCAATCATAATTTTTTAAACATTGACTGATACATTTTGCATGTACATAATATAATAAAAGTTGCATTTAATTGATTTAAAAAAGATTTTTCAATAAATAAATTAATAGTTTGTAAATTATTGTCTAGTTTATACTATGGAGAAATTACTAATCCCTATTTCATATGATCGATTCTGTACTTCCATTAATTTTTTTTTCGTTCCAGCCCCTCCCTTTGTTTCCATATCATCTGACATGTTTGTCCCGTTTATGTAAGAAAATTGGGATTCCACAGTATATTTGTTTATTTATTTCCCAATACCTCTGGATCTGTAGCCAGAAACTATGACCGTTTAACCACAGAGGCGGTCGTAATTAATAGTTACCCGCTTTAGTGGTCACGTGGTCTAACTAGACGGGGAGATCGGGGATCAATCCCGGTCGTGTGAACTGAAGGTGGTTTTTAATAAATGGTGTTTTACTCTCCCTCCACCCTGATGTGGGTGCATTTCCTCTAAATTAAACCTTCTTAATCCCTTACCGATTAGTGTAACTAGCACACAGGCGTATAACCTAAACGGGTAGTAAGAAGAGTTGCTAAAAAATTGATAGTATTTTATGTCACTAGATATTATGACTTTAATTATATAAAAGCTTAAGAAATAAAATATGGATTCAAATTATCTTAAAAGTGTTAAACATTCAATTTGTTCTATATTAAAGTGATTCAAATATTGAAGTTTAAAAAAATACTAATTTACCTTTTTTAAAAATTCTCCGTTCACATTATGAATATTGGTATGTAGAAAATGAAGGCTATTATTTTTTCTCAAATACAATTGTTTTAAATAAAATAACATTATTGGAAAACTGTGTGTTTGACATGAGGTTAAGACCATTTAGTATTTTTGTTTACTGATGAGATTGCTTGTAACAGTCCTGATCAGCTTTTTAACCCGTTAAAACAAAGCTCTAAAAATTAGGCAGCTGTTACTAATACATTTAAAATTAAAAAAATACGCTTCTGTATAACGTTACCTAAACAAATATTTACTTTTACAATTACGTCAAAAAAAATATGTTATTGGCATAGAGTGGAAGGCGTGGTGGAAAGTTATAGCTATAGGTACATATTATTCTGACAAAATAAATTCTTTGTACAAAATAAATCAAATATGGTTTCACTATAAACTCTTAGTTTAACTAACAACACAGTATCTAAACTACAGTATTTTTTAAAAATCGGTCATGACCATTATTTAATTAGACAAAGATTATTCATCTTCATTATACAAATTCTGGTCAGATACCATTATGTTCGTGACAACATATTTTATAACTGTTGAGATTAATATGTGTAGAAAATTAAATTTAAAATGTAGTTAGGCAATATATTACTTATTTTGGCTAAAAAATTGTTTACGTAAAAAAATCTGCAAAAAACACGAAACCCAAATAACGTTCCCGCCCATCCCACCTTAATTCCGGCCATTTTTGATATCCTGCATTGTATGTTTAAGTGATAATAATGTATATCACTGAATGGATACACTGGTCAACAAATTGAAACATTTTTAAGTATCTGGTTTGTAAATGGGTGGATTTAACTAATTTTCAGGTGATGAATTCAGTGGAAAAATCAAATTCTCTCTATTACGTCACATTTACAAGATACACAGCACTAATACAAACACAATAATACGACATTAACAACTATTTACCATTCTAAATGAGAAAAAAAACATAGACCTCAGAACTCACCAATGTTTTCTTGATAGCTTAAAAAACTAATTTAAACCAACAAAAAGAACTAAGATAATCCACATTAAGCCATGATATTAATATTTACAAAGTTTAAGGTCATTTTTCTATACAAAATGGGATGATGATGCTTTTTTTGGTAAGGTGTTTTATCAGTCTCCCTAAAAAGAAACCAACAGTAATCGCCCATTATCAAAGGATTCCAGTGTCCTTGGTAACGATGCTCCATGGTCAGGATATCTCGGTGAAAGCGTTCACCCTGTTCGTCACTAACAACACCACAATTTTCTGGGAAAAAGTCAAAATGCGAGTGTAAAAAGTGATTTTTTAATGACATTCTACACCCCATGTTTTTGTAGTTGTCCAATAGACCACTAACTATGGAAACATACTTGTAGTCTTTTCTGTTGCCCAAAAAGACGTAAACAATGTCTTTCAAAGAGGACCAAGTAGCTAGCTCGATATTTGTAAGCTTAGCATCAAAGGTGGGATCTTTCAACAATGCCCTAATTTGTAGCCCAATAAATATACCTTCTTTTAGCTTTGCTTCACTCAGCTTGGGAAATTTTTTTTTCAAATGATTAAAGGCCTTAACTACTTTATCAAGAGCCTTTACAAAGTTCATCAAGCCTAACTTTATATGAAGCGGAGGCAAAATGACTTTACTCGGCTCAACCAAAGGAGTAAATTTCACATTTTCCTTTCCACCCATGTATAATTTCCTCATAGGCCATTCCTTGACTTTGTAGTGGTTCTTGGTGTCTCGACTGTCCCACAAGCACAAAAAACAAAAGTATTTTATGAATCCACCCTGTAAACCTGTAGGCAGTGCGACAACTTTTAAATCACAGCATATCTGTCACTCATAATCTTTATATTTGATTCCCTCCATCAGCAAAGCCATAGTTTCCCTCATGTCCACCGCATGCACCAAAGGCACTGATGGAAGTTTGTTGCCACTATGCAATAGCACTGCTTTTTAGCTTGATTTAGATGAATCAATAAATATTCTCCACTCATGTGGATTATGTTTAACACCCAACTCCATCATCAAACCATTCACGTATGAGCACAAACACATTGGATTCTTCATTTCAAAATGTCCAGACAAACACCTATTTCTAATTATAAAACTTGAAATATTTGTAGCTTGCTCTAGAAGGTTCCATTGTTGCATTCTAGAACCCAATAGTTCAGCTTGCTGTTTAGAACGTTTCAAATCATGGACCAAATCGTTCAGTTCCTTCTGTTCTGTGAGGTGAAGCGATCTGTCAAGAGTTTCAGGGAAGTACTCTTCCAAAGGTCGTGCACCTTCTGATTCACTTTCCTCTGATGGCTCTGATGCAGAGGTTTGCGAGTGATAAGCACGAACAGGTAAGCCTTCCCCATGAGGCACATACATATGAACTGAAGAAATATTCGGATATTTAATTGTATGTTTAGTTTTACTGGAATATCCTGCAATATTTGTCAGGCAAAAATAACAGGCCATATGATCTTTTGGCTTGCACCAAACTATTGGAACAGCAAACGGCATGGCTCGGCGGTTTCCTTTCATCCATTCTATAAGGGTAGTTGTGCAGGTTATGCAAGCAATATGATGTGCAAAGGGTTTCTCCTGATCTCCAAGAGCACAATAAAAGTACAGTTTATAAGCCTTCTTAACTAAGTCCGTGATTGGCTTTCTTTGGGTTTTTGGAGTGAGCTTACTACATACATAGCAAAAGTTATCGGGCTGGTTTACACAGCCACGAGGTTTAGCAGTTGCCATTACGTTAAGAACACTGTACTAAATATAACCTAAAAATATCAGAACGTCTCACTAGCTCTTACAGGAAAAGCAAAAACACACAATAACACAAACTAAGGTAGCAATAAAGAGAAATATACAACGTTACTAACACCATCCAAGTTTCAACACGTACTAAACAGTAGGGCTAACGTAGCTAGCTGAGTCACCTCTAACGGCCAATGAATGTACCATTCCCCCTCACTAAATTGCCCTGCCATCTAGTGAGTATTTTTAGAACTTCTTCCAGCATATATTGCACCCCAATACAGAGTGCAACCAGCATAGTCAGTGATAATTCATGAAAAAAAGAGAACACAAACAACACATAAAACTAAAAAAAAAAATGGTGAAAATCTCAAACCTTACGTGACAGAGCATTTACAAAGGCAGATTCGGATTCTACATCCAAAAATACATATTAATTTAAATATCATACACCAGATGCAAAATGGCTGTTAGCCAGTGATATCAATGGATTATCCTATTTTATTTATATATTAATGCATTTAAGGTGAGTGGGATATAAGGGGACGCGAGTTAAGATCTGTGTTTATGCAGTTTTTATGGCAAAACTTTTTTTCATAAAAATAAATTGCTCCAGTACAAACATAGTTTATATTTATTCACACGATGACCTCAATATTTCTTGAATATCTGTTAAGGGTTTCCTTAAATTGAATGACAACTTTTTCTTTTGATTTAAAAATTTTCTCATCTAATGCTGCTATGCTCATGACAGATATTCGACAGCTGTTGAGGTCATCATGCGAAAAAAATTAAACTCTCTTTGTACCAGAGAAATATTAGAATTTTTGTCATAAAAAATGGCAAAAAGACCGTCCTTTTCTCGCGCTCCCTACACTCCTACCTTAAGTAAGTCTATCAACGGTTCAATCTATGATACATAAATGTGAAGGATAACTTTAGAGGAATTTTATCAGCATTAGAGTGATAGCAAAATTAAATAAACAAATTATACTGTATTTGGAAAGCCACCCTTTAGTAATAATTTTAATATATTTAGTTAATCAAATCTAGCTCAACGTTTTTTTAGGCCTGTCTATAAGTTTATTATAATACTAGCTTTTGCCCGCGGCTTCGCTCGCGTTAATGTAGATTTTATCAATAAATTCAGGTTGTCGATTGACACAGGGAATATGACAATAAAAACGATGAACATATTGAGGTTGTTAGTCAATAGAGGTAGAGATAAAGAAAAAAACAAACTACACAATATAAATCAGGATTAAGTGTAGGAGTATAAAGGAAGTAGCGGAGTGTGTGTCAGTAGAGTCACAGGTTATGCCTTGCCACGAATTGGAAGATCCTACTCCATCTTAAATTTTACTTACAGTTAATTAAAATCCCTTATTTACTCCGCTTGTTCTTGGCCGTTGCAATCATGGGCACAGAATAGATCATTATTTTAGGACGCTCCTATATACTATGTTGTATGTCCTTCCATTTGGCACAAATACATACAAATTCTGGGCATTGGACACACGCGAACAGGCTACATATAGCTGGCCATGGGAAAAACATGGCATTTCCAAATGCACCCCTGCTACCTGCAATGTTTGCCCTTGCGCTTTGTTAATAGTAATAGCAAAACTAAGTTTGATTGGAAACTGGAGTCTTTTGAATTGAAATGGTAGGTCAGTGGGGATTATTGGGATTCGAGGTATGATTACACTTTCCCCTTTTCCCACACCTGTTAAAATGGTGGCACAGATTATATTTTGCCCTAATTGTGTAATTGAAGCCTCGTCCCATTACATAAACGGGGTGCATCTAAATTTCGCATAAGCATAACTGGTACACCTAATTTCAATTGTAGTTTATGCAAGGGTACACCCGATAGCTCCAGAGAATTTAAAAACTCAGCGGGATATGAAGTGCTCTGTTCTGTGTCCATGATTGTATCTATTGACAAATACTCCTTTATTTCTCCCTGCACCTCTTTCAAAATGTCAGTGTTGATTTTGTTAACGATTTCATTTTTTGGTGCAAGAATTGCTCTTGCACACAACCAATGATCACAATTTAAATTTAGTTGTAAGTCTGGGTAAACTTTAGCAATGAGCTCCACATCATTTTCCACCAAATTACAGAATTCCCCTGTAAGTAAAATACAGCCTTCAGCATCCGTGTCCAAACGTCCATCGCCAATTTTCAATAGTGTATCTGCGTAATGTCCTGAATCTACGTCATTATAAAGGTGGACTCTCATATTCGTTGTTAGGCTGAATTTTTTCACTTTTGCCCACAATCTTGATGACTTGAGACAGGCTTTGATTTCATCTGCATGTGTGCCCCTCTGGATCACCGGTAGAGTTTGTCGGAAGTCACCAGCCAGTAAAACTACCATTCGTCCCATAATAACTGTACTGTCTCGCAAGTCCTGAAGAGTTTGGTTTAACGCTTCTATAGCTTTTTTGTGGGACATCGTACTTTCGTCCCACACTAAAAGTTTACATTGTCGTAGCATCATACCTCGAGAGCTATTTTTGCTGAAATGAATAATACCAAACTTCTTACGACAATTTTGTCATTTACCATAACGGGGTGAACAGACAGAGCTTAATTAGCTGAATATAATCATTTTTAATCATTTTAAGATAGATGTGCCTAAAATAACTCGGGAACAGATTTTTATTCGGGATATCAGATTTTCTTCTGGGATACCGCAGGTCCCTTTTTCTGTACTCCAGGCATCATGTTGCAATTAATTTATTCATATCAGTAGGCCGAGTTGTTAAGCTGGACGACCGTCTAACAGTTATTTTTTTCTATCCGTCAGGAACAGTACTTTTTTTCTGGATGAAAGGTACCCTATGTCCTTTTCTGTACCCATGACAACGTGTATGCGAAATTTCATGATGATCGGTCGAGTAGTTTAGGCGTGAAAGCGTAACAAACAATAACAAACAAACAAACAAACAAACTCACATTCACATTTTTTCTGGATGAAAGGTACCCTATATCCTTTTCTGTACCCATGACAACGTGTATGCGAAATTTCATGATGATCGGTCGAGTAGTTTAGGCGTGAAAGCGTAACAAACAAACAAACAAACAAACAAACTCACATTCGCATTTATAATAGTAAGGATTAATCAATCTAGCAAAATCCAACCTTCAATTGATAGGTGAATGGAAGTTTGGTCTTTGTAATAAAAATCTATATTTTTATTCGTTATTACATAAGAGTGGATAGAGATATTAAATTAAAAAAAACTCGAAAATCCGGCTTTTCTAGATTCTTTCCCGTGGTCTATGTTAAAAAAGTGCAAAGTTTTGGTTTTTTAGTACTTCTAGAGACTTTTAGAGGGTGTGGAAAGACTAACACACACGTTAAAAAATTAGATACTAGCTCGATAAATAAACATGCTCTAAAATATTGTGTTCTAGTTGAAAGAATTATCTTAATTATTATCTAGAAATCTAATTATACATGAGCTCTTTAATTAATGTCAAAAAAAAATCAATGAAAGTTTTCTAAATGTTGGTACCTATGTTATGTGACATTTAAAATACTTGAACCTTAATATAAAGAAAGCGTGAAAAGTGTTATCAAATTCATATAAGCCTAGCTCCTTGTTATACACTAGGCCTATGGCAGATTTGCACATACGTTTGATATAGTTGACTTTTACCCCAGAATCAGGAGTTCAATTTCTACCGAGTGCATGTGAATTGTTTAGGCCCTATATAATCCTATATATATTGTCTGGCTATTTTATGGCACAAATTCATTGAAATAAACCCGGTTTAAAGGTAAAATAGTTATCCTTCTTTAAAAAAAAACTGTTTTAAACGTAATGAAATACAATAGAAAAAAACTTGAACTTTTTTTTTTACTATTTAAGGCTTTTGGCCATTTTTAAAATGGTTGGGTGGCCAAATGTTCTAAGGCGTCACTCTCGCACTAGACTATATTGCCGATGACAGGCAGATCGGGGTCTGAATCCCGGTTTAGTGTACCGACAGTGGGTTTTTCCTAAATGTTTTTCTGTTCTCCCTCCACCCAAATGCGGGCACTTTTAATCTAAATTCAACTTCCTTCACACCTAAATCATTAGTTCTAATTAGTAGGCTACACAATGCGTATAACCTGAACAAGTAGGGAGATGCGGTGCTAAAAGAAATACATAGATCTAAAATAACCAAATTATTAATAAACGAATGATAGGCGTTACTTAATATGAAGAACAACTTATATCAAACCGTTGTGTACACTATCCTTTAAATCCGGTTTAATATAATTACAATTAATGCCAGATCGGATCCAACTGCAACAGATAATCACCATAATGCAATAAAACTGCTAAAATATACTTATATTTAAGGTCTAATATGAGATATCTTAAATTTGAAATAACTTTGATTTCATAAAATTGCTATTTATTTTCCCCTGCATTTTAGAGCATCGCGCTGTATAGAGCAGAAACGCTCAGGAAGTTGGAAAAGAAATACTTGTTTAGCTTTGAAATGTGATGTTGGAGAAGACTTGAGAAGATCAAGTGGATGGACAAGGTGTCAAATGAACAAGTCGAAAGAAGAGTGGGTGAGAAGAGAACCATTTTGGATGTGATTCTTTGGTACAAAGCAAACTAGATCGGACATATCCTTAGGAGGAACTGTCTTCTGTACGACGTCATTGAAGGTAGACAAGGTTGAGGGAAAGAGGAGCTTAGGAAGAAGGTGGATTTTAATATTGGATGACTTGAAGTAAAGAAGAAGATGATTCTGGGAGCTGAAGGAGGCAGAAAACAGCGTGGTGGTCTAAGTTCACAGAAAAAATAAACAAGCCTGTCGAAAGACAGAACACCTAGAAATAATAATAATAATAATTAAAATAAGTCTGAATGAGTGCTTAGATAATTTCAACAGCACAAGTACTAAGTATTTATTCACTGCAATAATATGTTTGGTAAAATAAATGTTTGGCTAAAATAAAAGCATGTTATTAGCCTACATATAGAATTTATATTAGAATTCAAAGATTATTCATAAGACTGACTCCTTGAGAATAATTTTTTAATCATGTTTCAAGGTCATATAGAAGAAATATTTAGATACCACAATAATGGAAGTAAGACATTTATATATATATAATTATTTTTTCATAGTGTATTTTAAAAATAACTTTTTTTTTTTTGTATTTCATATACGTAATAACATTTCTAAATATTTGTCTTTAGCAGTAGAAAATTTCCATCTCCACAAAAAGGGTAGTAAATAGAACCACTCAATACAACTGTACTTTTCCACAATATACATGTCTGTGATTTTATTCCATGATGAGACGAACGTATTTATAATAAAAATTATAAAATTTTAAGAAAATTAATCTAACAGCCAAACAGTCTAGAGGGTTATATTGAAATGGACAGATATAAAAATATATATTTTAATGTGATAACAAATAAAAACTATTTAACTGATCTCAAATTTGTTTGCTGTAAAGTGAAGAATTCAGAGAACCACACGTCTATGTCATTTAAAGTTCTATCGTAATATTGTACCTAAAATTCGATTCATCGGGAAGTGGGAATTCCCTTTAATCAAACTATTATTCTGAGATGAATTTTAACAGCGACATAGATAACTTTGCGTCGTCATAGCAACAATTTTATTGTTTAAGAGGAGAGCATTACAGTTTTAATCCATCTTTATAATTAGTTATCAAAGACACAGTGTTGGATCTGCGCCAGCGAGCTTTATTGGTGTAGTGGTTAGTGTATCAATGACACCGCCGTTTCGTACATCGACTGGTGTTATCTTAGCATCTTTTCCAAACAATAAATTGCGTGAATCTTAGCTGTGAGCTCTTTTTACGATAAAATTAATTTTATACCAGAGCGTTCTCGCACTTTACAGGAAATAATACGAGTGAGACCCGCTTCTGTGGTCACATGGTTTAAGGCGCTACTCTCGCATTAGATTAGACTGCCAATGATTGGGAGATCGTGGTTCGATCCCGGTTGGGTGTACTAAGGTTTTTTTTTCTAATTGGTCTCCCCACTCTCTCTCCACGCAAATGTGGATACACTTCTCTAAATTCAACCTTTCTCAATCCTAACCCACCAACGTAATTAGTACATAAACGTATAACCCGAACTTTACGTAAACATAACTTTGCAATGTCGATCATTTCTCCGCAACTATTTGAGATATGAAATACCTTATCATTGTAAATTTGTAGAAATATTAAAAATAAAAATATTTTATTTGAAATATAGCTTTATAAAACCAATTGTTTCTAAGCTACAAGCAAATATAATTTTTTATTGAGATCTTTAAAATTTGAAAATGATTGCTATGCTTTTTTGTGTACAGAGATGTTCTTATTTTCTCAATTTCTCAATATTCCTGTAAAAGCGTATATTATTTCATTTATTCTGTTTGTTAGCGTGTTTATGCAAATATGTATATATTTCGCTTAATCTCTTTGGTAGTGTGTTTCTGCAAAAATATATATTATTTCGTTTCACAAATCTTATTAGTTTTTATTAAATGTCTCTATTTTAAGATAAAAAAAAGAGAGAAAGTAGTACGATGGATGGTACCATTTTTTCTCTTTGTTATCTCTACATTCCATAGTCATGTAAGACTATTTTATAATAGTCTAATCGATACTGTCAATGCTCTTATTCAATGACACTCTAGTTTCACATGTCCACGACTGTACGAATATATATATATATATATACATAGTGATCCCGAAGTTTTGGTCTGATCGTCTGGATGAAGTTCCATTCCTTTGCCTTCCTCGTTTAGAGGCCTGCCAGGGATTTATAGGGCTTGAGATAGCCCCTGGAGCAGTTTACCCTTAACCTCCTTTACCCCCTCATACCCCTTCACTCCTACAATCAGCCCCTACCCCTCTCCTAGGGGCGATTTATGTGACCCGCAGTGCACCAGTGGTAGTATGGATACACACTAAAAACAGTGTACACAACACTGACGTATTCTTTCAGTGCAACAAATATTACACATTTTAGCAGAAAGGGTAGGGGGTAAGGGGTGTAATTCATATGGTCCTTGTGCTACAACACTTAATCCATATGCAAGAAGAGTAGGCCCTTTTCTTGAGGTCGGGGGCGACGCGCGAAGAAGTTTGTTACTGTGAATTTTGCGTCAGCCATAAAATGTGTGTGTTGTATAGAATATATTATAAAATCGCCATGGTTATAACTAAGTTTAGTTGTTTTATGGTATGGAGAATAATGTGGAATTAAAAAGGGATATCACATTTTGGTGAAAAGCGAAGAAAATTTTTTATCTTAAAAAAAAGTTCCCACGATTTTTCCTTAGCTTTCAAGTTAATGCTATACCGAAATATATTTTTATGACTATGTTATAATATTTACTACCATATTAATGTTACCGGTCACTAATTTAAATATTAAAAAAAATTATATTACTACAGAAAATGTGAATTTAAGATTTTGACAAAAAATAAAATAATTGTATTAAAGTTAAAGAGATTCATGAATTTAAAAATTAATATAATTTTACCCATATCAAGAGGCCAATGATGGATGGTAAATTTAAAATGGTGAGCTAATATATGATAATAATAAATGAAATACAAAAATCGTAAAGACTTTATTTCCTTTTTAAGATCTATTTGAATAATAAATGTACAACTTTTAAAAAAAATTGTATTTATTGTAAAATGTTAAACTAATATTTTACATCTATTCATCATCATGTATATGAATCAAACTATGTTTTAGATGTAATATGCGTTAAATTTAAAAGGAGATCTTTTGTTCCATTTCTTACTGAAATAATATATTAAATTTAAATAATGCTTAAAACCCACAACTGTTGTCACGATGTATAAGACGTAATACTCACAATATAATGGATTTCTGAGGATGATTATATCGGAGTTAAAATCTGGACCGAATGTTTTGGGGTTGATTTTAATTTTTCCCTTAAAACAAAGTGTTAAAATTACTTTAAAAATATATTTCCTTTATCGCCTTATAAATTACCAGGAGATAATTCTTAATTTTTAAAATAGAGAAACTATTATTATTATTTAAATTAGTGTAATTAGAAACATGACCTAAATAAATGAGCTCGTGAACCTAATCAAGATTGTAAAGTCTGGTAGACCAATGAAGGGAGGGTCAAGCTTTAAACCTTAAAAGGTGTATTTTTGTACATTTTCCCTAAACAGTTTTTTTTATCCCTTTCCCTGTAAATGCAGCTTCATCTCCACTAAATTCGTCACTTACCGCCCCCCCTCCGACTAAATTACCTATAAACTTAAAGCCTTGGCATCAGACACTCAAATATTCATTGCAGCACTTACAAAAGTACGCCCCCTATCCCTATCTTGAGCTAGTTTTATCCAGTCCACCTCATTACACCATAACCCTATCCAGAGCTAGTTCTATCCAGTCCACCTCATCCACACCTTATCCCTATCCAAAGCTAGTTCTATCCAGTCCACCTCACTACACCCTATCCCTATCTTGAGATAGTTATATCCAGTCCACCTCATTACACCCTATCCCTATTTTGAGCTAGTACTATCCAGTCCACCTTAATACACCCTATTTCTATCTGGAACCAATTCTATCCAGTCCACCTCCCTACACCCTATCCCTTTAAAGTCAATTTAAATGTACTACCATTATACTCTATTAGACTAATTAAATTCTGTAACTCACTATGAGTGTTTGGACAAGGTATACAACAATAATTAATTAGTAGCATGAGTGCATTCTTAATTAATAATCTAATTCTGGGTCACATGGTCTAACACGTAACGCTCGTCCAAATAAGAGATCGGGCTTAAATTCCTCATTGGCTGTATTGAGGGTGGTTTTCCAAAATAGTTTTCCACTCTCCCTCCATACAAATGTTAGTACACTTAGTCTAAATTTAACTTTCTTCACACCTAACACATTAAATTAATAGTATATAGGCGTATAACTTGCACGGTAGCAAAACGCGATGTTAAATATATATATATAATATTTTTATTTACTATTAAATTGATCTTAATTAATTAATTTTATCAATCTTATTTAACTGATTGTCTCTTCAATTATGTTATTTCTACTACTTATATAATTGTATTTTTATCTTAAATTAATTAATCGTGTTGTCAATCCTAAGATATTTTCCTCCTGCTCTCTATTAAAGCCAATTGTTTTATTCAATATCATTTATATTTTAAATATTACAAATTTATCAAATTTCTGAAAATATATTCTATGGTAATATACTTTTTATTTTTACAAATGTTCATTATCCAAATACTTTTTAAAAAATGGTAGACTAAAACAACAGTATATATATAAATGTACAAAAGGAATAAATCTCTCAACATAGGTGCTACTAATATTATTATTATTATTTTGATTTTCAAAACGCATAAAAAAATCTAATCCACATCAATTTTCCAGAAAGCGATTTCCTTCTCTTGTGATCTACTATATCGTATCGTTACATCTTGAAAAATAAGTCAAGATTGTTAAAATAGAATGAGTAACTAAAGAAGCTTGAGACTAAGCTTTACTAATGATCAAGCTAAAAAATATCCCTGTTCAAAAAATGTGAAAGAATAAAGAAAAGTAGAGAAAATTAGATTCATTAGAGTCACGAAATGTTTGTTATCGTTAAGTTTAAAAAATGTGTGTGATTTTTTTTTAACATACTTTAAAAGTAAACTACTAACACGTGCTTCATTTTTCAAAATCTATTTAATGATTTATTTATTTTCAAATATTTTGAAATAGCCCAAATATTTTTTTATTAATTTTATTTCTATATCAATCTTTCGACTTTGTACCTTTTTAGTCATAAAATAGTGTTATAGTTTTATATACAAAGCTCTACTTCTCATAATTGAATCTTTTTATCATCAAATAGGGTTCGTTAAAAATAGACTACATTTTTATTAATTTTTAAATTTATTTTTAAAGAATGTGTAATATTCATTGGTGGGAAAGCGAACTAAACGTCAAGCTTGTTTAATAGGGTTGAGTGGTGTTGTGACGTCATGGCTGGGTTACCCGTTGGGTGTTTAAAAAAAATCCTAACTAAATTGTGTTCTTATTTATATCTGCAGATGTTGATTCACTTCCTCTACAATTTTTCCTTCCTTATCGCCACCTTACTAGCATAAACAAATACGGACAGTTTGTGTTGAACTAGGAAAGTCTGAAAAAAGTACATCTTTTTTTTTTTATAGAATCTTAACTACTTCATAAGTTTGAGAGTATATATATAGAGGCATCTATGTACTTTTCAAATGTAAATATTATATTACTGGTTAATCGCGCTTAGCCGTGTAGAACGAATTTTAAATGACTACCGTTCCTGTTTCTAGAAACAAACTTTGTTTTACGACTTGTGTTTAAAAATAATGTTAAAATCATAATTGAACAACCTCTACATCAAAAGCCTCAGAATACACTTCAATGATTAAACATTTCTAATGTTTCATTTACGTTCATTATGTCAAAATTATTTCTCAAGTTGGTGGCACTGAAATACATTTGAGTAATCATGAAACGACAGCCTTAATACTCGTGTCTTGTTTCAAACAGAAATATGTTCTGAAGGGAAAGTGAACAGTCCAATTTCCACAGTAAGGGCCGTTTAGAAAATAGAAATCAAATGTTTTTCAGACAAATTTTATGATATTTTACTCTTTTGTTTGTTTTTAATTTCTAGTTATTGATAATATCTATCAAAAATAACATCTACAGATCATATGAATTGGCGTATGAACATTTGAAAGTAGATCTAGATATTTTTTTTTTTGGGGAAATTTATTTTGTAACAAATTTACATACAAACTTTAAAATAAAATTAAGAAAATCTATACTAATTGTTTTTTTGTTTTAGTAGATTTTTACGCGATTAATGAAAATATAAATAAATGCCTAAATTAAACATTTATATTATTATAACATAAAATGTGTAAGTGTTACACCGTCTCCATTGCCTTCTACTTAACGACCACAATTAAATAAAAGGGAGAAGGTGAATCTACATAAGGGAAAACATAAGCAGTATTAAAAATATAACAAAAATATGGTTTATTCAGTATAAACGTAGATAAAGCAAAGTACAGTGGTCTCATTATATCATTCTGAATAATGCTAAAAATAATAACGTGAAGCGCAGAATGTAAACATCCCATGTTTACATTGATTAAAGGTCGTCTATAAGAGACA
>CABFWO010002394.1:80340-97004 GCA_902155825.1 Timema genevievae
ATGAAATATACTGTGTCGTATTATCTTTCCGTATTAGCCTACAGGGACTACAACAGAGAATAGTACCATTGTAGGGATTCTATTTGGGTCGGAATTATTGAGCGGGTGGTATGAATTCTTGATAGTTACGTATCAACATTATAATGGGATGGATCCAATTGTAACTAACTGTAAGTTAACGTTACATAAGCAATGTTGTTATTGTAATGACTTAGTAATGTAACTTTAAGGTGGTACAGGAGAGGATGCGAGAAAAAAGAAAGTGTTCTTGCAGTTCTTATGGCCAAAACTTTTTTTAGTCAAAATAAATAAAATATTTCTCCAGAACAAACATAGAATTTAATTTTATTCACATGGTTACCTCAATTTCTTTAATATCTTTCAAGGGTGTTGAGGAATTTAGTAAGATCATGACAGATATTCCGAAACTGTTGATATGAATAAAATTAAATTTTATATTTTTGCTGGAGAAATATTTGATTTATTTTCACCAACAATTTTTTTCTTTGCTTCTTTTCATTACAATTGTATTATTTCAAAATATTACTAAGGCAATACGGTTCTATTTTAAATACTCATCATCATCTAAAATTAAAATTCTCCTTTTTAAATAGTTGATTAATTTTTCCAGACAAAAGCAACCATTATTAAAAGAACAGCTAAACTAAATTTTTACTAAAACTTATGGAAGAAGGTAGTTTAAATTAATTACTATGAAACTACCTTCTAAACACATATTATTTTCAGCAAGAGCTAAACTCATAACGAGCCATTTCCAAAAGTTCCCTCAAGAATAAAAGTTATTAAACTTAAAAAAAAAACCTGTAGCATGACGCTACTGACATATTTATGCGACATTACTGCGTCTTAAATGGCAATAAAGGAGCCGTTAGCCTCTCAATTCATTTAGCGCATGCTTTTGTGGTTTTAAAGGAATGACAATAGCTTCCAAAATTGCATAGGGAATGAAGGCTCTTTGTGGTTCTACAAAGGTCATTAAATTTTTAACTTGTCAACTTAAGAGTAAATCTACACGCAATATGAAAAGTTTTAACTTATAATTTATTTAAATGAAAGTATTACAATGAAATTTTATCCATAGTTACTAAGAGTTTCGTTCACCCTTACTCTTAAGATTAAATGAAAGAAAACCTTGGATTAAGTTCCATATTTTTAAAAATAATTTCTATAAAAAACAATCTTTGAACCAAAATTAATAAAATTTTGGTATGATTGATACGTTTAGTTTAATTTTCTATATTTATATAATCTCAACAGTTCTTGAATATTTGTCATGAGACCAGGCGTTCTTATTTTGATGACATGTCATATTTTTATTTTGTTCGTCACATACAATACATACTCATCAGTACTTAAATTCGGTTCATGATCCCCTGATTGTAGAAATGTAGATTTATACGTCATTTTGGAATTTAAGTCTATATTTTCTTGATTTACGTAATTTTTTATTTATTTGTAGTCCTATTTTTTTTAGGTATTTTTAAGGCATTACAGTTAAATAAGTACATTTGTAAATACAATCGATATTTTATAAACGCATAAATGCTCAAACAATTCTTTTTGACACAATTTAATGTTGGCAATTAACTTTGTATCCTCTTTGTTTGGTTGTAAAATACACATTCCTGATAATTAAGACAAACATTATCTTCTGGAGTTACATTTTATTTAAATTAGCCAAATTTTAAAAATGTTTACTTTTAACAAAAGCTCTCTTCCACCCCAAACCACATTAGAGTTAATTATGATAAATGTTCAAAAATAAAACTCCATTTAAAAAAAAAAAAGAATTGAGCTTATAAAATATTTCCACCCTGATATTCTGTTATTGTTCCATTTAAATATTTTAATTTTTATTGCTGACCAAGGTTTCTGGTTCTTAACACTTCAACTTTTTAGTCTTGTTTAAGTACATATAAAAAAAGTTTATTTTAACACCACGTCTTACTACCCGTTCGGATCATCCGTTTATTTACTAATCACGCTAATGGTTTTATGGATAAGAAAGGTTATATTTAGAGGCAGTGTACCCGCACTTGCGCGAGAGAGAGCGAGAGATAGAAAGCGGAAAACAATGTTGTAAAACCACCCTCAGTACATTCGACCGAGATTCGAACATCGATCCCCCCGTGAATGGCAGTCTAAGCTAATGCGAGAGTGACGCCTTAGACCGTATGGCCACCGAAGCGGTTAAATACAAGTTTTTCATAGTTGATACAAATAATATTATAACACGTGATACTGGAAGGTTGATCCTTTTTCTCAAGTATTTTTACCCCCACTAGGAAGTAACTTTCAGACGTGACCACATTATCCTAAAAAAGAAAAAATCAAACCCTTTCCCACTCATACCAACCTTCCAATACATTACAGTACTCCCTTACCTCGTGCACACCATGCATTTCCAGAATAGAATATCCCCCCCCCTTTCATCCTCCCTTAAACTCCGCTACAATTCTTTTCTTTTAGTTCCTCCACCCTCAACCCTCTCCAATCAACCCCCCCCTCCCCCCCCAGATCCTATATGTGAAGCACATCAAAGTTTCAGGCAGCGCCAAGGAAGGTGTTCCAAGACTCGATCAGAATCCATCACACCCTCCACTCAGCTTCCAATCTACGGAGTCTTCTAGCCTCCACACACACACACACACACACCTCTTACCGAATTTCTGCGCGCCTGATCCCTCCATTTCTTCGTCTTAAAGTTTTTACAGCTTCCTTTCTCCTTTCTCCTTTCCTTGTGAATGACTCATAGGTAGGTGTGTGTGTTCCAGAATATCGATTGTTTATTTACTAAAATGAAAAAAGGTAGTCCGTGGAAATGGGAGGGTGGGGAGGAAGGGAAGGGTGCAGGGGGTTAGGATGCTCAGAATAATAGTCTACACCTGAAAGCGTTGTTGTGTAAAATATACCATGGACAGTGCTACCTTGGATAATGTAATAAATAAGACTCTGGTATAGCCTAAATAAAATTGTAGCTACCAAGATGTTAGTCAAGTTCTTCGAACATGGCTCTGTTTTAAATTGATATCTAAAACGTGTTTAACCTGACAAATAACACTGTATACCTGGTTTTTAGGTATGTATTTGTTAAAATTTTGAATATTTTGAAAATTGCTATAAGCATTTTGCTTAAAATTGATGTATAGGGATTGTTTGACGTGACAAATATAGCTGTAAACATTTTAGGGTAGGGAAAGGAGGTATTTGTTTAAGGGTAGATTACTGATTAATGCGTTTTAATTAGAACATTTTGAGAATTGCTGTAACGATTTGTTTAAAAATGGGTAGCTGATAAGGTTTTTTATTATAAAATTAATAATTTTATATATTTATTTTTATTGTAAACGTAACATTTAATAGTAGTTAACTGAAGACTAATTTATGAAAAATTTGAAATTTTTCAAAATAGTTATAAATACATTGTGTAATACTGGTATTGTGTTGGACTAGACTGCCGATGATGGGGAGATTTGGGTTGGAATCCCGGTCGGGTGTACTGAGGGTGGTTTTTCACTCTCCCTCTACGCGAATTAGGGTACAATTCCTCTAAATTCATCTTTCCTCATCCATAACTCACTATCGTAATTAGTACATATATACAACCTGAACAGATAGCAAGACGTGATGATATTTGCATACTATTATAAATGTTAAATAATATTATAAGTTGATTTTTACAAAATAAAATAATTAAAGAGTATTTTACTGATACATTTTTTTTACTTGAAACTTTTTGAAAATGGCTTTTAATATATTAAGTTCAAAATGGTCATCTGAGGATTGTTTTTCATGATAAATCAGAGTTTATTTTTATTTTTACAAATAAAATTAATTTGATGGTTGTATTAAAATAACTGATTAAAAAAATTTTAATCATTATTTTAATCGGTCTAACAATGTATTTACAATTTATATATGAAGAGCGTTTATTGTTACTAACAAGATGTTGTGTTTTTTTTATTGAGGACAGCTACTTAAGGATAGTTTACTGAAATTTATTTTTGAATAAATTTTCCAAGCTATAATAAATATATCATAATATGAGAAAGTTTGTACGACTGTGTCATACCAATATTTTAGATGTATATATATTTTGCACGGTAATTACCCAGCACACACGCATTTAATTATGCTATGGATGAATTTAGAGGAAATTTATTTAATTTTTTAGAGTATAAATGGTAGAAAATTTTGGAAAAATTAAAACCTTAAATAGCCAGCCTGGATCCGAACCCTGCTCTCCTCATCACCGACAAACCAGTCTTGATAGGCCTACCATTTAGTCAACGTAATTTTATCTGTAGTTGTTTTAATTTAAAATATAGGTTCAATACAAATTTATGGCGTCATTTAAAAAGAAATATTTTGATGAATTCCTATGTTTTGTTTCAAAGAAAGTATAATTTATTTAATGTCAGCTGGAGTTATATGGTTACAACGCTCGAAGTTAATCTTGCTCAATTTGTATCTTTAAGTTTGCCACAGCAGTTTGGAAAACTTTATGGAATGGCGTCGGTATGGTTTCTAGTTCACTTAGATTCGTCTAAGAACTATCTATAAAAGAAGATAGAACGTTGTTTTTCAAATGAAAGTGGCTCTGATGATGGAAAAGTTTGTTGTCTCTACTGTGAACTTAATCACAAGTTTGTCTATACATTTTTTTAACATGTTTTCACGGGGGAGGGAGGGGGGAGTTCCGGATTAATCCAGTGCGGGGGCCTGTAGCATAGGCTAATATTTATCATAAAGGGGCCCAAATTTATAAAAAATGCACATAAACATTAAAATATAAGTCATTTACCTGAACAGTAAAGTAATTCAATAATTTGCCATTCAGACAGTTAAACTTCAATACATTATTCAGAGACGGTTTGGTTCTAGTCTGGCGTGGTTTTGACAAAAATAACAAGTACCTTCTTGTAATCAATAAAGTACTGAATGAAGCATTTTTCATTCTCACCAGATAGCTTATGGGCATCTATTTTTTGTTTCAAATTTCCGATTTATTTATTTAATTTTCTTTTTTTCTATTGAGAAGCTTCGAAAACGCGAGGCCCTTGGAAGTGCGGGGCCTTAGCATATGCTACTTTTGCTACTGTATTAATCCGGAACTGTAGAGGAGAAGACTACTTATAAAATAGGAAATAGTACGGTTAAGTATCTATTAGAAAGTCACTAAGTCAACGTGTGATATTTATTTAGTAAAAGTTAGATTATAGTGAGAGTTTCAATTGTTTATCAAAATTTAAATACATTTTATATTTCTTTTAAAACGCTGTGGCATTTCCTCTCTTTTTAATTAAAATATTAGTATTGTTGTTATTTATAAATACATACATTCATATGTTGGCTGGCATTATTAATATTATCTAGTATATAATTTCGTTGTTGCTCCTCAAACCAATTGAATGCTAGTAGGCTTTCCTTGCAATTCACCTTCCTAATCCTTTGTTCAAGCCCCTAACATACAAACAATGATACTAACAGTAATAAACAAGTAACCATACTACGGTCTGAGACGTCTAGCTCGCAAATTACTAAGTTTCGTGTGACGGGATGGTAGAGGTTAGAATCTTGGTATAATTCACTGTGATGCACATGTTATTTGCTGCTGTGATTTTCCAACATTTTTTGTCCATTTTTAATTTATCTGAGGTATTTAACGTGCACTTTCTAAACCTACACACTACTTATAAACTAACCTAAATCTAGAACAACCACAACATCCAGCCCTCCAGCCAATAATTCATCACTGTTATGAGAAATAAACCAACTTTTTTTTTACCAATTATAATTTTTTTAATCATGCCAGGAATCGAACCCGGGACTCTCAGCTTAGTATATGTACACGCTACCGACTGTGTGAAAGTGTCGGACTTGTCCAAGTTAAAACTGAGTCATCATTTTCTCCAAACTACCCTCCTAATACTTACCACTTGGGCTAGTTCGTTATAAACCTAGGTACCCATGACAGTGAACACATGGTCTAAGTGTCGAGCTCATTTTCTCTGTCTTGATGGTGATCAAATAGGGATCGAATCCTTGTCAGGTATACTGAGGGTAGGTTTTTACAAACTAGTTTTCCACTCTCCGTCCTCGAAAATGAGAGAACATTTATTATATTATTATTATTAATAATAATAATAATAATAATATAAGCACCGCGTCTTACTACCCGTTCGGGTTATACGCACTTACGCTAATGTGTAATGGTAGGGTGATTGTGAGATGAAATGGAGGACCTACAGTTTAACGTGGGATCCGAACCACGGTGGAGGCCTGGCATTCCTCACATTCACAAGTTGTGATTAATACACGTCTTGTCAGAGGTGAAGGAAGGGTTTGGCAATCAGATAAATCTGTGCCGGGACCGAGGATTGAACCCCGGACCCTCAGCACAGAAGTCAGGACATTTATTATAGATTATACCTTAATCCTATCTTATTAAATTATGTATAACGTGAGCAAGTAGTACAACTAGATGGAAAAAAAAAACCTTTTGGTTAAGCGAACTTTATAAAAAATATAATATTTAAAAAAAATTCTCTCTCATATTTCTGTCTTATTATCGCCTTTTCTGCTAGCTTATAGTGAATGTATCATAGCAAGTTTATAATATAATATAAACGCGACGAGTTGATTGTTTAAAATTCTACAGAAGGTTTCTTTATTCTTTCTTCTAATTAAAACATCCCCTTAACATTCCATGAGTGGAATGATAATATAACTGAGAGAAATTAAATTAAAAGAGCAGAAAAGTTATAATATGAATAAATGATACAATTTATCTCGCAGACTTTCTCTTATATCTTAAAATAAAGATACCTATCAAAACTAGTAATATTTGTGAAACGAAATAATATATATTGTTGCAGAGACACTTGCCCAAAGAAAATAGGTTAAATAATATACACTGTTCCAGAAACTTGAGAAAAGATAAACATCTCCTTCTACCGAAGAGCATAATTATCAAATTCAATTTTCAAAGAGCGTCATAAAAACAATATATTTGCTTATAGATCATAAAGTAAGTTATGAATTTTATTTAAAAAAATTTCTAATAAAATATTATAATTTTTGGTAGTACTACAACTTTACTATAACTTATCTCGTATCTAAAATAGTTGCGAAGATAAAAATGATCAAAATCGGAAATTTCTCATGTTAAATATCGTAAAATTCATTTTCATGGGAAAATAAGAGTTTCCATTTTATTTTAATGCTAATCACTGTCGTCTGGATATATATATATATATATAAAGTAGCCCCATGGCTTCTTTGGTGCTGACTGACAGCTCACAACTGATTTAGTACAGTCAAAATTTAGGTACTACCCAAATTTTGACTGTCAGAAGTGACAGCTGCTAAATACATGTTTTTGCAGATCATATGGTTCGGCGTAGGGATACATAATTTGGTCTGGTAACTTTTCAAAGCTGTCAGCTGTCAGTCAGCACCAAATAAGCCATGGTATATATATTAGTTTTTTAAGCGTTGGTTTGGTATATAAGACCGAGAGGGACAAGTCATCCAGTTCGTTCTCCTGTATGTAGGCTATTAGTCGATTTGGTTGCACAAAGTGTTGCGCAGGGTAGCCTACACCAAAGAAGGCTGTAATTAACCAACCCCTGGTGACCGACCGTTGAGATAGTTCCTCTGTAAGAGAAAAATAACCAGCTGGGAATCTAATCCGGGAACCCGGGGTTCTATTCCCTGGTGGTACCGAAGGTAATTTTTTCTTAAGAGAAATTCTCCCAACGATCACCAAGCATTAGTAAATTAGGCTTAAGTTGGGTTTAAGACTTCCTCCGTATTCACTATCATTACATCATATCATTGCTGGTACTTGTAGATAACCTCCAACGGTGTACCCTAGACTGGGATGGTATGGGCATGTAATGAACATGGAAAAAGAGAAGATGACAAACAAAATTAGATGTAAATGAAGTATGTGGGATAAAGACCGCAAGGGAGGCAGAGAAAAAGATGGGAGGAGCAGTTAACAGACAGTGATAAAGTGAGAGAAGAAGAATGGAAGAAATTAAAGAAGGATAAATGGTGGAAGGATAGAGGAAGATGGAGGCATTTTTTAAAACTGACTCGGCCACAGGTTGGAAACGGTTGATGATGATGCTGATGATGGTGTACCCTAGACAACGTTCTGTGCCACCAGGTGGCTAATAGTCTACTTACAAACGACTGAACTTGGATGTCATGTTCCTTCCGGTCTGAAATGTCATAAACTTTCTTGCTTCAGCCCACCCATGTATGTAGGACCCATATGTGAAGGTTGAAAAGTTTCTAGCTCTTTTATTAAGGTGTTATCCATAAATCACGTGACGCTTTTTTCCTTAACTTTTTGACAGACCCATTTCCAAGTAGACATTTAGATTCACCCCCTCCCCCTCCAGCCTGTGTTACGTAAATTTTCACACCAAGAATGAGTGTCATTATTTTATAGAGAATCTTTTGTCATACAAAAAAGAGGGACTCTATTTAATACTAATCAGAATCGATTTTAAATCCTGAATATAAATGATTTCAAAAAAGGGTGAACTGGTGATGTAGGGGTAAGGTGTCAGACTTCTGTGTTGGGAGTCCCGGGTTCAATCCTCGGTTCCGGCACAGATTTATCTGATTGCCAAACCCTTCCTTCACCTCTGACAAGACGTGTATTAATTACAACTTGTGAATGTGTGGAATGCCAGACCTCCACCGTGGTTCGGATTCCACGTTAAACTGTAGGTCCTCCTTTTCATCTCACAATCTACCATCACACATTAGCGTAAGTGCGTATAACTCGAACGGGTAGTAAGACGTGGTGATAGTAATAATAATAGTAATAATGATTTCAAAAATTTTTATAACATTCAATTTATTATTTCTATTTTATGTTACTGTAGGGATACATACAGACGAGTATTTAGAAAATTGACAATACATTTTACGTTACATAACGGTGTGACGTACCCACCCTAAGCCCTTAAGTAACACCATGACGTCATTAGCGCTCACACCCTGCCACGTCACAACAGCGTCACGCGGTTTATCGATGTACTCTCAAGTCAAGTGTTCTACAGCTGTCAAATGGTATTATAAAAATATCGTGAAGTTTAAAAGCATTAATAACTCTATCTGTATGTCTGCACACCTAAAAAATACAATGTTTTTAATTTAGTATTTTCTACCCGCTTTAGTGGCTGCATGGTCTAAGGTGTCACTCTCGTGATAAACTATATCTGCTGAGGACGAGAAGATCGGGGATTGAATCCCGGTCAGAAGTACTGAAAATGATTTTTAATAAATCATCCCTAACATATAAGAGAAATGATACAAAAGTGTATAACACGAATGGATAGTAATAAATGGTTCTAAAAATGTTAGTTTGATTTTTTAAAATTATTTGTTAAGATGACCTAAAAATACGCGACATAAAATTGTTCTTTCAAGCTAAGGGAAAGCAATGGTACCGATCCGAAACTTTTAGGTTGCATCGCCATTCACTTGTTCGTCAAGCGTAAGTTCTGTAACTTAGGTTTCAAAGTTTGGAACGTGATGGATGACAGAGTTTATTACATCGCCCTTAAAATGGTTTTAGAATTCTAGTCAAATACTCTGCAAAGGAAATGTAGGTGTGGAGTTGGGGAAGTGGGCGGTGATGCGGCCGGACTGGATACATAAATTATAGCTACTGAAGACGAGTAGTTCTGTGAGCAGTAGACCTCGCTCCCTCCATGTTATTATCGTTACTACAGTCTTACTAGTAGTTCTGTGAACAGTAGACCTACGCTCTCTTCATGTTATTATCGTTACTACAGTCTTACTAGTAGTTCTGTGAGCAGTAGACCTCGCTCCTTCCATGTTACTATCGTTACTACAGTCTTACTAGTAGTTCTTTGAGCAGTAGACCTCGCTCCTTCCATGTTACTATCGTTACTACAGTCTTACTAGTAGTTCTGTGAACAGTAGACCTCACTCCCTCCATGTTATTATCTTTAATACAGTCTTACTAGTAGTTCTGTGAACAGTAGACCTCACTCCCTCCATGTTATTATCTTTAATACAGTCTTACTAATAGTTCTGTGAACAGTATAACTCCCTCCATGTTATTATCACCACTACAGTATTTACACTTCTCTTTGGAATTAAAGTGAAATATCTTCTAGAAGTTTTCGTTTGATTTAAAGTGGATATTTTTCCTTGGTGATCATTATAGACAACATACAAATGAATACTATATTAAAGAGTACTGATCATTATATTCATAAATAATATACATGGCTCACGTCGTTCAAGACGTCAGTCTCACAATTTATGATAACATTTAGAAAAAAATGTCTTAGATACCCGATCAATCGCTTAGAATTTTAAATCCAAATTTCTTGAGATTGACTCTTACACGGTAAACCTTTTGAGCTGCTGCCATCTTGAATAAATAGCAAGATAATAAAACCATGCACATACACCGTTCGAGCTAGGATTAAAGAGTGCCCCCTGGCAAATATAGTTAAAATTGGTCAGTGCATTTGACCTCTAGTGTGGAAAATATATCATGACAAACTAACTGACGAAATTTCAAATGGTCAAGTTAAATACTACACTGTATAGGTGATTTGCGGCATAATCTTGAAATCGTGTACGAGTTGCGGTCCGGCTTTTTGAGAGACACGTACGAGCTGCGGACCACTCGTGAAGAAGATATTAGTTGCGTCCACCTAATTATCAGTGTGCTTTCTATCATGCTGTCTTAAAGTTCAGATAGAAACTATCATCGTCTTGTGTAGACATCCCTCGTAATAACCAAACTTCCTCGGTTCTTGTCGTTAAATGGTTTGGCAAAAATTTGAAGGTTAGGTTAGTTTAGGTTAGTTTAGGTTAGGTTAGTTTAGGTTAGGTTAGGTTAGGTTAGGTTAGGTTATGTTATGTCAACATCCCGGGCCGCAATCCATACGTGGCTCTAAAAATGTGGAATCGCAATTCAACAGCTGTCTCTTTTAGAGGTAAACAACTCGTGTGGCCGCAACTCACCTGTAGTCATACTACCCGGTTACGCTCGGTCAATGGGGGAAGAGGGGAAGTGTTGGGGATGGGAGTTAAACGTAAAGCTCGCATAGTATGATTTACCACTAGACAAATAAGTTCAATCCTTTAATCTCGGTCGGGTGAAGTAAGGAAGGTACTGCTAGATGTTACAACCCAATATCCGCCCTTCCCCATTCATCTTCTGCGAAAATTCTGATACATTTGCTCTAAAGTATACTACCCTTGTCCCTATGCCATTAGTGTATTTAAATTTAGGAGAGTAAGTCTGGGTAGTAAGACACTATCTTTTTTTTATAAAATATGTGGTCCACTTCTCAATTTGATGAGGGATTTATAGTCCGATTAAGGTCGGAAAAAAAATGTTATAAAATCTACTTAAATAGTTTAATACAATCATACGACAAGTCTTGGGATTTTTAGCTATCTCTTTTGATAGATATCGACCGTAATAAAATATGTTTGTTTAATCTGAAAGCGTTTACACTATCCAAATTTTAATATCTCGTACACATATGGTAGTTTTATTTTTCTCAAAACCAGGTAGTCCTAATTCAAAATAAACATTTGGGACTTTTATCTGTCTTTTTTCGAAAGTGTGATGTGTATATATTTGTTTGCTAAACGAAGCTAAATAATATTTCAATATATTTTACAATAACTATTTAAATATATAAATCAACACTATATAAGGTGGGAAGTGTTAAAATGGATAATAGTTTAAAAATTCAAAATAAAGGAACAAAAAAAATAGCTTTACCCTTCAATAAAATATCGCACCATTCAATTTCCCATTCCTCCGCAAGCAATCCCTTAAAACATTTACCAATTTATCCATAGAAATATTTTATTTTTACATGTTTCAAATTCCAAATATCTAACGGCGTATTTTTTTCTTTTATTATTGTTGCGCATTTTATTGGTGTGTTGATATTTCGAATCGCTTCTGAATAGGATCCATGCGTGGGGGTGAAGTGATGCAGGATGGTTCTATTGGAAGAGGTTGAACAAGGGGTTGGGGGTGGGGGATGAGGATTCCCTTCCCCTCTCCGCCACCACCTATATACATCCTGGCCGAAAACGTCTAAAGCGCACAAGAGGGGAAAACATATCACTGACCAAAAACATACAGAGAAAAAATTGCGTAACGTGACAACATGGCAAATATTTATTGTAAGCAACTCCCTTTACTCTTTACAATAACAAATAAAATAACAAAAATACAAGGTTAGGTTAGGTTAGGTTAGGCTAGGTTAGGTTCGGTTAGGTTAGGTTAGGTTAGGTTAGGTTAGGTGTTGTCATATGGGGATCTGATATTACAAAAATGGCTCGCTTTTGATGCATCTACCTTGTGGGCTTCTGATGTACTTCAAAGCAGGTGCACAAATGCGGCCTGTACGCTTTTAGTACGTAGCCGCATCGTGATCGGATAGCCTATATATTTGATAGCGCCCTCTTCGGTAGCCGCGGTAATAAGTTTTGTGGCCCGCTGGCTCATGGAAAATGTTAAATTATTTCAAGAGAAAAAATAGCAACTACAGATATATATTTTATATAATCAACTAATAAAATATATACGTAATTTACTTACGTATTTTATGCTATTTTATAAATCATACCAAAAGATATAGTGCATCGTAAACACTATCTGACTAGAGATGGATTTAGACTAATTTTTTGTAAAAATACTTTTATTATTAAAAAAAAACTCATTAACCACCCTGCATCTTCAACTTAATTTTATTTTGCGGGCTATACAATAGGATTCTGTTAGAAAGGAACTTTTAGAAAACATGAACATATTTTTCGCGATCAACATTAATAGCACTTTACCATATTAGTAGTGTTATTTTTTAGTTATTGATATTATCTATTAAAAGTGACTGCTACATATCACACGACTTTGCGTATAAATAATTTAAATTAGATCTAGTCATTTTTCTAACCGCTAGATAAAGGTTTTCCTAACAAAATTACACTGTAGTTAGACATTTTGTTTCTAAATGTAAGAATGACGTAGTTTTTAAGTTTTCTAAACTCCTGCAATTTTTTCAAATTAAATAAAACATGCAGTCTTTTATTTGAATTTTTTTTATGGCTTACAAATCTTTAAATCTCAATATAGGATAGTTGAGTTTTTTTACTTTTTCTTTCGTGGACGCAATAAATTAATTATATGACCACCTCTGTGGTGTAAGTGTCAGAATCCCTGGCTATAGGATCCAAAGTTTCCGGGTTAGATCCCCGGGACTTACAGATTTTGTTTCTAGAATTGGATTAATTCAGCCTAGTGAGGACAATTGAAGAGCTACTTTAATAAATAATTAGCGGTTCCGGTCTAGAAAACAGAAATTAATGGCCATAGGGTTTGCTGTGCTCACCACACGACACCTGTCATCCAAAAAATGTTGGCACTATCTTCGCCAACATGTGGCGGCCACTCAGCTGGTATATCTTGCTTGTGGGTGGACAGACAGAGGGACAGTTGAGGAAGTCTTCAGAGGATTGGGTGAGAAGAGAACCGTTTTGGATGTGATTCTTCGGTACAAAGCAAACTGGATCGGACACATCCTCAGGAGGAACTGTCTTCTTCACGACGACGTCATAGAAGGCGAGGTTGAGGGGGGAAAAGGGAGCTTAGGAAGAAGGATTAAAATATTGGATGACTTGAAGGAGAAGAAGAAAATTCTTGGAGCTGAAGGAGGAGGCAGAGGACAGGGCGCATTGGTGGTCTAAATTCACTGACAATAGGAATGGACCTGTTGTAAAACATAACACCTACAGTTAATAATGTTGTTTAAACTAAAAAAAACACAATTCTTTCCAATTATTAATTATTCTGAATATAATACGTGTAACGTAATCCCTGTACAGCTACATCTTATCAGTTACGTAAATACACAGCCTTATGTCTAGAAAAAAACTATGCCATGGCATAGAATCTTCTCCAGCAGTCCAGATTTGTTTTACCTGATTGTACATTTTACATAACCTATTCTTATAACTTCTTATTGTTGAAAGTTTAGGTAGTATTCCAATCATCACCTTTGGTGTACTATTTTAATTTTATTTTTAAAAAACGAGCCCCCTCTTCTTTCATAAATTTCACCCCATTCCTTTCCCCTTAACTCATATATTTTATCCCGATAGTAAACCACCTTTTGTGAAATATCTCATGTTGCGATTTATTTTTTTTCAAAAGGAAAATTCGAAAGACGGGGGGAAGGGGAGGTGTAAATTTAGGAGGTGTACTCTAAACCCTCTCATTTCAAAAACCCCCGACCCACATCAGACGCCGAAAATCATCCCTCCCCTCCCCCTTTTAACCACCCCCCCTTTATGTAACAAGAACCAGCGCAGTATTATTCCATTATTCATGCGCCGAGCCTGAGGGCTTGAGGTCTCCAAGACTGTATAATCCAGATAATATCGAGCTAATGTCTTTCTAGGCACGAGCCCTCCCCTCCACCCCCGCTTTCATTCTATATAAATATCTCTCTCTCTCTCTCTCGCGCGCTGTTTCCCAAACTGTGATGGGCTTAATTTGGAGCTCTAAAGTCAAAGAAGCTGAAACATCTTTGAATGAAGACGAGGATGTTTGGGTAGGAACGAAGAGAAGTGAGGATCAAGAAAGTACAGATAAACTACAATTATCTAAAGTAAGTATATGGTATTTTGGATGACATAAGAGACAAGAGCTTAGAAATAGGGAGATCAGGGGGTTCCGTACCACCTAGGGGGCTCCATATATATGCATAGAAAATTATTAGCTAAAGGTATATTACAATTTTCTATTTGACCCCATTCCCCTCATGTAAAAACTTTCCTTCTACGTCCTTGCATAAGGACATCAATATGAGGTGGAAAAAAACTGGAGTTATGGTCATTATGTTTACAGGTTTCATAGCAAAAAACAGATTTATAGCCAAAATAAATATTTCTCTATCAAGTACGTTTAGTTTAATTTTACTACACATATTAATCTCAAGCGTTCTGGAATATTTATCAAAGGTATTTGAATATACTCTCTTTAAATGAGGTAAAATTAAGTCCTAATCTATTGTCGCTATGCTCATGACAGATATTCAAGAATTGTTGATCTCATTATGTGAATAAAAGTGAACTCTATGTTTCTACTAGAGAAGAATTTTATTTAATTGGGGGAAAAAAAAATGTTTTTCTCTAAAACTGCAAAAACACTGACCTTTTCCCGCGTCCTTTACACTCCCAACTTAAGACCGTATGAACAGAGGGGCAGGTGATAAAATGTTTTAATAGATGTTATCAATATGTTTGATAAAAAATTAATATTTATAATGTCAAAATATTATTTTCTAAATAACAAACATTTTTTATGGTTTAGCGTAAAACATATTGATAAATAACAAAAAATTTAGATTTAAGTTAGTAAAAAACTAAGTAGATTTGTTTATCCAAAACTTTATATATATATATATATAAAACCATGGCATAGTACCCGTCTTGGCTATAAGTATATGTACTAGCTACGCTAATGTGTTAGAGGAAGTGTACCCATATTTTCGAGGAGAGCGAGTGGATTGTCATTTAGGAAAAATAAATGTAATTGCAACAAACCGGGATTCGAACTCCGATTGGACATCATCGGCAGTCAAGTCTATTAAGAGAGTAGCGAGTTATGACGCTGGTATTCAACCGAGGGTATCTAAAGACATATTAGGGGGTACGTAAGATTTATTTATTTATATACATTATTTAATAATTATAAGCACTGAATAGTCAGGGACAGGTATAGGATTAGCCACAAGAGAACCGGATGTAAGGACATGTAGTCTGGGAGTATAATTTTTATTTTAGATTTGGATTATATATAATTTGCATTATGTACCAACAACTTTGTAGGTACACCTGCCTCTGTGGCCGCATGGTCTAACGCTCTAATCTCGCAGTAGACTGGACTGCTGATGACAGGGAGAATGCGGGTACACTTCCTCTAAATTCAACCTTTACCATCTTTGACTCCTTAGCCTAACTAGTGAATATGCTTATAGCCTTAACAGGTAGTAAAACGCGATGCTAAGTAAAAAAATATACTTTGGGTGTACAAAGTTGTTGAGAGATTATATTATGTCGGCGTACGTGAACAAAAAAATAAATAAATAAATACAACTGCCTTAAACCATTCGGCCACCGAAGCGGGTTGAAATATAATTCTTCTCATTGCTTCAGTCTCCTTTTCTTGCCTAAGCTATCGGTAGGATACCTAATTCACTTTCCTACGAGATCAGATAGGTTTTAGAAGTATTATTAAATAATGTCAATACTGTCGTAGCTTGCAGCCTTAGGTAATCTAGAACATGCAAGGATGACGTAAGTCTACCAACTCACACTGTCTACTTTCCTGAATCAGCAGTCACGTATTTGTACCAGGTCACTTTTTCAAACACAGAGATTGTTTTGCCAATTAGCATAGCATAGTGTATCGGCAAAAAAATTTTGTATTTAACAGCGAGTTTTAGACCTTTTGAAGAGAAGTGGGAGGTGGAAAAGACTCCAGTTGTTAAGGGGCTACTTTAAAGTTCTTTACATATTCTGCTACCAAGTTAGAAAAACTGGGGGGG
>CABFWO010002394.1:98735-123572 GCA_902155825.1 Timema genevievae
GTGGTCTTGAGTTTAAGTGCTCGCTTCAGGACCCGATGTTTGTGGTTTCAAACCCAGCCGGTGTCCACAGATTTTTCTTGTGCGAATGTTAAAACTCCGTGGCACGACTTTCTTCTGAGGGGAAGTAAAGCCGTTTGTCCCATTACGATAGTGGCTTGTAAAAAAAACATGGAAGGTACAGTAGCCCCATGGCTTCTTTGGTGCTGACTGACAGCTCATAGCTGACAGCTGACGGCTTTATTTGGCTACCAGACCAAATTATGTATCCCTACGCCGAACCATATGATATGCAAAAAACATGTGTTTAGCAGATGTCACTTCTGACAGTCAAAATTTAGGTATATACCTAACTGTTGATTGTCAGAAGTCAGCTGTGAACTGTCAGTTAGCACCAAAGAAGCCATGAGGCTACTGTATATGAAAATACCTTTCCCAGTAAAATTGGTAGGTCCTTTATCTCTCGTTCATAGAAATTATCGTGTGCTGTTATAATCAGTCGGTCAAGAAAGTGCATTTTATATACAATAAATAAAATCTAATACCTGTCACGATTATCATTGATATCGAACAAAAATTTTTCTCCTCGTGTAAAAGGTTTCTGATTAAATTCCTGGATGTTCGAGACAAATAATTAATCAACATTTGTTGAGACCATTATATGTGGAAAATTAAACTGAATATATATACTAGCTCAGGATAGGGATAGGATGTAATGATGTGTACTGGATAGAACTAGCTCAAGATAGAGATAGGGTGTAATGAGGTAGACTGGATAGAACTAGCTCAAGATAGAGATAGGATGTAATGAGGTGGACTGGATAGAACTAGCTCAAGATTGGGATAGGATGTAATGAGATGGATTGGATATAACTAGCTCAAGATAGGGATAGGATGTAATGAGGTGGGCTGGATAGAACTAGCTCAAGATAGGGATAGGATGTAATGAGGTGGACTGGATAGAGTTAGCTCAAGATAGAGATAGGGTTTAATAAGGTGGACTGGATAGAACTAGCTCAAGATAGGGATAGGATGTAATGAGGTGGACTGGATAGAACTAGCTCAAGATAAAGATAGGTGGAGTACGTATGTAAGTTAGAGAATGACCCTTCCAGTTCTAAATGCCATAAATTGAGTAAGTAATAGTTCATATCATGTAACAATTCTTTACAATATGATTGATATTTTTGAATCCTTTTTAGAAAAACAAAAAATCCTAAATATTATTTCTGTTGTCAACATCCCTTTTTCTCAACCAATACAAAGCCTACAGCGGTGAATAAGGTATCAGTGGATAGGATTTTTTACCGACTTCTGACATAGCATATTCAGTTTACGTTAGAACACATTGTTTGTTTAAAATCTAAGTTAAAAGAAAAATCTAACAATAATTTTAATCAATTATCGAAAATAAAATTTCTTTGCTATTTTGCCTATACACTTCGTTGAGTATTTAATTTCAACAACCCAACAAAAGACTAAATCATTATTTTTTGGAGTAGTAGAGGGGAAGGTTGAATGTGCAAAAGTTTCACACTGGTTTAGTTAATATTTGTTAAAATGGGAGCCGATTGTAATTATAATAAATAATTAATCACACAAACCATTTGAAAGTTATATGTTTGTTATCTTTAGTAGTTGCTATGTTACCATGCTCATGGGATCCCAACCAAATAAGGTATATTTGGTTTCGTTTGAGAGAAATAAAAGGCGCATCCGTTTCAGTGAGGGTTAGTGAAGCTTCAAGGATTTAGAGAAAGAGGATGGAGTAAACCAATTGGAGGAGCTTAGATCAACCCATAAAATTAATCCGAGACAAATTAACGTTTACGAATAACAACGAGGTAAGCAATTGTGCTAAAGAACTACTTAGCTAGAAACTTGTAGTTTTCAATGTTACTCTTACATGCTGTAATTTATTTGATATTTAAAAAATATATATATCATGTTTGTATAGTGGTCTTAAAAAAAATCGCTGTTAGTGCTCAAAACATTATTGTTTAGTGAGGCATCAAAATATCAAGATAAAGGATTTAAGTCATAAAATAATATTCCTTGAGATAATTTAATGATTATAGGTGGAAGAAAATTTTTAATCTAGTGACTTTAAACTTTGGATTGACTGTGGATTTTTTACTTCAAACCCGGTCTTTAATTCTAATTAAAATCTTCATTTTGATGTTCACACGCTTGTGAACAGGGGGATATAATATTTTTTTGTCAGCCCTATGCGTGCGTTAGATATCGCGTAATGCTCATGACAGACAAACTCTTCACTTTACTATATAATATCTATTACATATTTTTGGGAGGATATTCTATAGTCTTTTATTTAAGCTAGAGGTAAAATTGATAAGTATTTTGTTTGTAAGAATATATATTCACGCATAGAAGTGATTAATAAATCATATGTAAGATTTATTTTTCTTAAAACTACCAAAGAAGCAACATATTTAGTCATTTTAATTTACATCCATTACTGTTTTCAGCCTGTGGCCCAGGTCAATTTTTTATTTAAGTCTTATAATTTCCACTACCGGCTTGCTAGGCCTGTCGTAGCTTCATATGCCTTATAAACTAACATAAGACTAGGACAGGCCTAACATCCGGTCCCCGGCCGTTAATTTATCAATGTGAAAGGTTAAACCCATATTTCACCATTGATAAATTTTTCGGCCATGCAGGAAATCGAACCCGGGACCCTTAACTCAGTAGGCAGACACGTTACCGACTGAGCTAAGATGTCGGATACATTAAGTCGTTAAAAGGTACTGACAAACTCCCATACCAAAATGTTTTCCACGTGTATATTTTAAGAGTCTTGCTGTATTGAGGCTTGGTTTTACTAAACATTTTCTAGCTCTTTCTCCACGAAAATGTGTATACCTTTGTTCTAAAATTGTACCTTCCACATCTTTACCCTATCAATTATAATAAATGCTTTATCCCTGACGAGTTATTAAGTGCGAGGAAAAAATATATATGTATAATATTTGTAGATGATTGTAAACATTAAAAAATGATTCTCTTTTAATATAACAAAATATACATTTCACACATTTCTTTATAAATATATTAATATTTGATGTTATATAACACATGTTTTCATCAATTTTATAAAATCTTCACCGTGAGAGATAGAATGGTACCCGATAACCCGTACCCCCCTCCCCCATTCCCACCATTTCCGGCTTCTCTATCCACCATTTAATCATATTAGTCGGAGACTAATTGGTCAGAAGCAATGGACAAAGGCGTAATTGGATCCATTATATTCTAGAAATTTGCTACGAGTCTTGTGAATAATGTAACAAAGCTATAAACTGTAAGAGATACATATTTAAAGATATATTATCATTTACTTCGTAGTGCGGGTATTAACTTTCAGGAGAGATAAAAAAATGTAACGTAATAAATTATATAATAAAAAGTTATACATAATCATATTATTCAACACACCTAATATATTCACTTTAAAAAAACCATTAAAATCTAATACAATGCTATGTTTTAATCATCTGCCCCTCTAAATTCCTTAACAAAATTCCCTTATTATAGTAATATACGAGTAGCCTTTTCATCATCATGAACTGTTTCCAGCCTGTGGCCAGATCCGTTTAGTAAAATGCTTCCATCTTCCCATGCCCTTTCACAATTCTTCCTCCTGCACTCTCTTCCACTCTCCTCCTCTCACTTGCACACCTGCTGCTATCTGTTCCTCCCGGCTTTTCCTTGACCTATCTTGCGGTCTCTTCCCTACATACTTCACATTCATTAATCTTTTTAGAATTATCTACCCTTTCGTCCTTATTACCTGTCCATACATCTCATCTTTGCTTACTCAAATATATCATGTACCCCAAATATTGACCTTACATCTTCATTACGAATCCTATTTCTTCTGGTGGCAGCTAGCATGCTCCTCAAAAACTTAATTCCCTTGGCCTCCACTCTCCTTGTTTCTCTTTTATCCAAAGTCCAAGTATCTCCTGCATACGTAACTATGGGTATGAAGTATGCTCTATACAGCACTTCCTTACACTTTAGGGGCACTTCTATTTTTCAAAGTAGGTCTCTTACACACCTGTAAAAAAAACCTCTCTCTGCTGTCCTTATCTCACTATACCTTCTTTGCTGCCCCCCCTTTTGTCTCAATCACACTATAAAGATACTTTACGCTCTTTGATTCTTTCAACTCTACTCCATACAGTTCTATTATCTTTCTTGGCCTTTCTCCCTGCCTTGTCATCATCATCACTTCACTTTTCGCCATACTGAATTTAACTTCACACTTTTTGACCTCCTCATTCCATCCCTGCAACTGTTCCTCTACTTCCTCTTCCTTTTCCCTCATACCTTCAAGTCATCTGCAAACATCATCGTTTTTATTTTCTCCTCACCCAGTTTCCCTGCCACTATACTCATCATCATTTCCATTACCAATATAAATAGTGATTTTCATGTATTAATACGTCAAGTCATGTGAGCTTCAGATGTCATTTTAAATATACTCCATCCCTGATAGGAAGGAAGGCCTGAAAGGTTTCTTTTCCTACCAAATCCCTGATATATATATATAGTAGAATTTTAGTAAGCATCAAGGCCTTTCAGACCACCATTCCTCCCATAAACAAAGTAATAATTGTACCAACCCCTATAATTTAAAATTGAAAATATATAGTAAAATTATACTATCAATTTTTTTTGCACAAAAAATTTTTTTTTCTAAAACTTCCTTCCGACCATTATATATATATATATATATATATATATATATATCAGAAATATGAAAAATATGGAAACCCAATTGTTTTATATATTATTTTGGATTTAAAGTTGAATTCTTAATCGAGAACCGATAACTGAAATAATATACAAGGGGAATTTACCCACAACTAGCTATTTTGAACTTTGAAATTTAGACTTACATGACCAAACCCAGTATTGTAGCTTCTCCTACCACAAGTATTTGTATCAATACATTGGAAATGTAGTTTACTATTAGTATCACTTCGTCTTTGTAAAGTGGGTTAGCGGAAATGTGAGTTAACGGCAGTTTTTGCAGTTTTTTAATCAAAACCTTTTTTTGGTCAAAAAAATATCTGTCATGAGCATAGCTGCTTTAGATATTAAACTTTTTTAAATTAAGAAAAAAATTTGTCATTAAATTCTAGGACGCCCTTGAAAGATACTCAACAATTGTTGATATCACCATGTGAAGAAAATTAAATTCTATGTTTCTACTGGAGCAATATTTTATTTCCTTTGACCAGAAAAAACAGTATTGATATAAAAAATTGCCAAAATACTGCCCTTAAACTGTGTTTCCTACATTCCAACCTTAACATGACAATAAAAGTATGTAATACGGATGAAAAAGAATAGGATGCTATGCTACTTTCATACTATAGTGACCAAAACAGACTGATTACCCATATGAAACCTTGGGATATTTATCCGAGCGTTTTACTTTTACTTTAAATGTAATTTATGACAAAGCAAACTTCTAAAATTCATGGGGGATCATAAAATGAAACAACTTGGATATTTTAACAAAATACACCTAGTTTAAATAATAAAAATCTATACTAAAATCTAATATAAATATATACTAAATTCTAATATTAATATATACATTAACTTAATATTAGACTATATTGGGAACATTTTTGAAATTGAAATCTTGTATCCAAGTCCTGGAGTTACACTACTTTGATAGTGGAAATTGGTTGGTAATTAAATAATAAAGTTTCTTAAAAAAGTTATATATCTATACATTAAATTCTTCTCTCTAAATATGTATAAAGAAATTGTAATCTGGCTAGCAAAGCCAAGGCTGAAAAATTGACTATTCCTAAAGCACAAATCAACAAATCCTATATGTATATACTATACAATATCAATAAATATTATTTATATACGTATATAATTAAAAAGAAATACCATCTATGTACGTAAATAAAAAGGAACCGATTTCCAGGCATGCAATGGTTTGGAAAAAAAAAAGTTTCATCCTGAAGAGAACATAATATATTAATTAGGATTTATAGCTAGAACTTTCTTAACACAAGATCATAAGAATTTAAAGACCGGGCTTACAACTCGACCTAAATTTAGGTTAAATATTCATTCATACTCAAAGCCTTAACACCAGAAATAATTATAGTAGAGCATATCTAGAAGAAGAAGAAAATAACCCAAAAAACACGAGCGAACACTAAATTATTTAGTGTCCTTCCTTGAGTCGATCAAAGTTTTTTTATGTGTGTAATAGGCCTCCCTTACCACTCATCTAAGTAGGATGTATAGGGTGGATCCGAAACATTTAGACGATTAGTAACTTGGAAATTAACACTTTAATTGAAAAGTAAATATTCGCTAGATAAATAAAAGCAAACTACACTTTTCTACTTTTTGAAGATAATGTCACTCAGGTGAGCTTCCCCTGACGTCAGGCAAACCCTAGCCCGTTGTCCATCACTTTCCTCAGCATGGATCGTGTAATTGTTTCCGACCCACCCTGTATGAACGCCTCGGTGGAGACATTTCCCGCTTCTCATAGCTCCAAGGTGGCTACCGCATATGGAAGGTGTGTAGAGAGGTGTGGAGGAGGGAGTGGAGGTGTCTCTTATTAGTGTGTAATTGCTGAGTAATGGAAGGGGCGGGGGGGAAGCAGCCATGTCATAATAACGGCTGTAAAAGCCCTTTTGGTTAATTATTGGATTCCTGTTGTGNTGACTCCAATTCAGAGAGAATGTGTGTAATTAATTTTCAAACTGTGAGTTTGATTCTAGTGCTAGCTACCGTACAAGATATTTAACTACCTTAAGCCTACCCTAGCCTTCGTGGCAGTAACGGTTTCTATCCAGTCTTAAAATATTGGTTTGATTAATTGTATATATGTCTTTGGAGAAGTAACCCTACAAGGTAATAAGTTATGCAGCCTACTTACTTACTTACTCTGAGACAAGGAACGGGAAATTGTATCGCTCCAGTTAGAAATTAACACCACCCATCCATAATTTGAGCTAGTTTTAGCCAGTCCACTATATCATACCCTATCCCTATCTTGAGCTAGTTCTATCCAGTCCACCTCATTACACCCTAACCCTATCTCGAGCTAGTTCTATCCAGTCCACCTTATTACACCCTCTCCCTACCTACCCTTTTCGTAGATAGAGAATGTGGAACAAATAAGGAAAAAAATACCCTTGATGCACATCCAGCCAGGGTTCGAACTCCAATCTATCCATCACTCGCAAACTGTAAAAGACAAGGTTTAATTTATTTCACGTAACAACTGATGAGAGTTTACAGGATGTAAACAAATAAGGATCTTAGTAGGAGCTCAAGATAAATTTTAATATTTCCTGTCGCTAAAGTTGCGTGTTTAGTGTAGTATCAAGGTATCGATATGTAAACACTTTGGGAGACTATAATACGTTTCGATTGGCACACTAATTTATCTTGAATCTGTCGAGCGTAACAGCCACAAAGCACTTGTCTTGTCCTATTTGTACGTGAGAGCACAGTCTGATTTAAATAGAAAGAAACATTTTATAACAGTTATAAAATCTACTAAAACAATAGGCCCATTCATACCTATGTATTTGTGTATCAGATTATGTTCTCTGTGGCGGTCTCTTTTGGCAGATATTATCAATATCCATGAAATAACACTAATGTTATAATAAATTGCCTCATTGTTGAAACAAGAAATTAAAGTTTGTATGAGTAAATAGGTCACAAATGCTTCTAATAAAAAAGAAAGTGTGACACGAACCATCATATATAACTATTTGTAAATATAAATATAAATAGTCATACACACATACAAATAAATATACATGTTACCGTTAAAGTAATAAATTAGTTAATATGTAAAATGATAGGTTATTTTACAAAGTAAACGATATTAGTGGTAATCTGATTAAATACATGCGGTTATTTTAACCGGTCATTTTACACAACAACAAAACCTGTTTGGCTGAAGTGATTAATATAATATTATGAAGGCTAATTTAGGCTAGGTTAGGTTAGGTTAGGTTTAAAGAACAGATTACATATCAATATAACACCACACGTCCGCATTTAATGAAAGGGGTACCTCAGTTGATAGGCACAACAGACGCCACGTATGTTTAAACTTGAACAAAAGTGAGATTTATCACTTTAAGCAGAGGGTGCTGGTTATTATTCATAATATCACGTTAGTGGGAATAATTTGACTATAACATGAAAAATGTATCACATTTGCCAGAACTGTTGGTTACTATACATACAATACGGTTATTATATTATATTATATTAGCCTCAATTCCTTGAATCCCCCTAATCCAAAGGGATTCTAGATTCGTAAAAATCTCAAAGTATCCTTGATACAATTATTATGAAGACCTTTACCTGATATAACTTTATTTTAAACTTATTAGTGAAAGGAATTAAATAGACTTGTGTAGTTGAGAGATTAATAAAAATCTCCTTCCCCCTCCCCCACAAAAAAAGGATAAAACTGTATTAATACAGAATAGATAATTTACTAAAAAGGTGCTCTTTGTTATTTAAGACGTGATAGATGTGATAAAACAAAATAGTATCTATCGGTGGTACCAAGTTTTAAATAACTTTTTTAATTCAATTTTAAATACTTTCACTTTAAAAAAATTACCATTTTTGTTAAATATTCGATTATACTAACTTGGATTTTAGATTCGAAAGACAATTTAAGATTCGAATCAGAGAAATATGTGATATAACCCATATCTAACATATACTTACTTGGATACATAAATTGTATATATATATATTTTTTTTTCATATTATATATAATATAAAGTATAAAAAAAATTTATCACTCTAGAAGTACTTACCTTCGAAACCATTTTAGAAGTTCTCAGAAAGTTATATCAGTTAGATTTAGCCATAAGGAAGAAGTATACATATATATATACATAATATATATATATATATACACATGGAGCTAGCTTGAAGATATTGGTTTTAGATGCCTGCACAGAAAGAAAAAAAATATAGGGGCCCCTTTTTTTGCTTTTTGGGGTGTGTGATTGATTTGCTGAGCATATTTGCACGTTGGGGCGGAAAACGTATCGCAGCTGACCCAAGATTGATCGATCTGTTCTTTGACCCTCTTATCAGCTTACGGTAGGATTCAAATTGCTCCAGTCCTCTGAACTTTTGGAAGCTTTTTATTTTTACTATGGTGTGGGTGGACGTCGGATCAAAGAGTGGGATAGGTGGAAAGGGGGGGGGGGGAGATCGTATCTTGTAAGTAAAGGGCTTATCTGTTTGATGCAAAAAAAGAATTGATTCGTTTATATCGAATCTGTTGGAAATTGTTTTTTTACTGTCAGGGGTACGCATCAAAGTACCGACTGAAATTTTTGTGGAGACGTTTATCCCCTATACCACTTTTCTTCCCCCCTAATAAAAACTATTTTAGAAAAAATTTGCATTAAGTTTTTATATAAATTGTTGTTATTACCGCGTCTTACTACCGGCTTGGATTATGCGCAAACGAACTCGTTACGCTATTGTGTTAGAAAAAGAAAGAGTTAATTTTAAAATGTGCACCCGTATTTGCGTGGAGAAAGAGAGAGAGTTGTAAAACATTTAGGGAAAACTACCTTTTGTAAACCCGAAAGGGAATCGAGCCCCGAACTCTGTTATCAGTAGTCATTGGGATAGTGACACTTCAGAAGCATTTTTTTGATATTGATATTAGTCTTGTAAATATATGGACTAAATTTTAAAATTCAAAATATCTTAACAAATATTATCTGTATTTATATACATTAAAAATATGAGTAGTTTATTCGTATTTATATTTTCGTGATATAAAAATAATTTAAAAAAATTATTAGCATTGCCGCAAATTATTGAGTTTCTTATAAAGGGTGGGAAAAATTCAATAAATACCTCACATTAAATTTAACGACGGAAAAAGTACGATTTAATTTCATCGTATAGTTTTAAAATTTGAAAGTTTAAGTTTATTATTTATATTTATTTGCACTTTTTCACCGTAAATGGTGAATGAAATTTAACTAAAATCGCTTAAAACAAAGAGTCACTATACAATTCTACATTTTTATATAGTATATATATTTAATAATACAATATACACTAATGGTATTATAATCTATTATTAGAAAAGTATAACATTTATATTCAGTTAATATATATAAATAGAAACCCGTATTTACGTTTTTATGTAATTATGTGCTTTTTTATATGATTGAACCCAAATTTATTAAAACTATACATATTTTTGCGATATAATTTTTATAATATTTAATTTTATAATAATTTATCGTAGTATAAAATTTAGAAATAATAACTGGTATAATTTTATTTAAATCTATTTTTAAAAGCTTTATTTCATATCAAGCATGTATTAAAGCAAAATGGAACTGGAGAAAAACTAATTTTCCCAATATATACTTTTAAAAAAGAGTTACTTTAATCTGAAGAAATTGTTCTTTCAAATAAAATATAAAATCACTCTACCAGCCCCGTTGCACAGAAGTATAGATACACTTAGTTCAATGGAGGCAGAAAAATAACATTTAGTTCCAATCCGAAGAAATGGCGCTGAAGTAATTCAGTTCCATCTGGGAGACAGTAGGCGAAAAAAAAAGATAGGTAGTGGGGAGGGGGCAAGGTGGACTGTAGGGGATTACAATTGAAAATAAAAGAGAAGTGGAAATCGTATTAAAGGGGAGGCGCAAAGGGCAGCTAGATGTAGAAAGCAAAAATTGCACACGTTTTTCTTTTCTTTTATATCTGGAGTAAAACAGCTTTAATGGGCTCCAGTAAATAAAATTTGCTACTTTATTTTTTTAGGTTAATTTTATTTTCTTCCCTGCACCCCTTCCCCCTTTTTTTTACTTATTTCTCATCCCTAAAAACTTCCTTTGCCCTTATTTTTCCACTTTCACTTTCCATAATACCTTTGTTCCTCTGTTGAAATTAAAGTTTTGGAAATATAGCTAGTTAAATCATTTGAATACCTTTTAGTATTCAGTTTTAATTTGTCTTCCTAAACACTTTTTCATATATAATTTTAAATAAATAAAAAAATTATTTAAGTCTTTTTATCATTTTAAAATCACGCGCAATGGGCATTAAAGCCCATCTCAGATTAAACGAATGTTTCGTATTCCAACACAAACCTGAGTTTAAAAGTGCAAATAAAATCGGAATATAATAGCTTCCATAGCTTATTAGTTTTTTGCACGGCTTCCTGTCAATCGTTGATCTATTCACAATTTTTATAACATTAGTGGAGTAGTGATGATGAATTGAAATTAAAAAAAATATATATATACCCCCATTTGTATAGATGGACAGAGAATGGGGCATCATATTATAGTAAACTGAGATTAATGTGCTGACACCATGACACCCTTTATCCGCAAAAATTGGCACTATCACCGCTAATGGTGGCGGCCACTCGGTCGGTTTAGTTTGATTGTAATTATTTACTACTTTAATATACATTAATACTAACTTATGATATGTTGTTGCTTTTCCTTCTCGAAGGTTCTATTCCAAGCCTCTGCCATCATCGCGCCGTCTCTCTCGTGCAACAAACATATCCTTTCAAAGAAAGGTATAACACAGCATTGCTAAATAAAAACTATTGTACTAGGTGCGTTTCAAACCATGTAACCAACGGCAATATCTCTAAAAACATCATACAAGGAGGGCGTGTCACTATCTCGCAAAAGAATCTAATTTAAATTTAATAATCATAATTTTCTTCTCACAAATTTGAGTAGGCCTACGTGTGGGACGGTTTGTTAAAACTAGTACCGATTTTCAGTCGGCCGATATCAGCCGACAGCAAACCGTCCGACAATTTAAGTAAAGATAACTATCCGATTTTACTCCGATTCTTGCGGGACGGCAAGTATTTTAGTAAAAGCTAGTTCTAGTGAGCGTGAGCGTGAGCTTAGGGAAGTATTTTTGAAGTTTTTACAGCATAAACATTTTTGAACCAAATAAATCAAATTTTTCTTCTATAGAAACATATAGTTTAGTTTTCTGCACATGCTAATCTCAACAGTCCTTGAATATCTGTCAGATGTGTCCTGGAATTTAATGACAACTTTTTCTCTTAATTTAAAAAGTTTGTCACCAAATGCCACCATGCTCATGCCAGATATTCAAAAACTGTTGAGATTAGCACGTGCAGAAAACTAAACTCTATGTTTCTATAGAAGAAAAATTTGATTTATTTGGTTCAAAAAATGTTTATGCTATAAAAACTGCAAAATTAGCGCACTAAATTCGCTCTCACTAGCACCCAACCTTAACTTCTCTCGTTCACCTCCTCTACGCCTAATATATTTTATTGTTATTCCCAAGCAAGTTTTTATTCTCTAAACCTAATAATCAAATCCCTAGATAGATTAGTTTTTCTGGATAAATGAGAGGGAATAATTTCTTTTAGATGTACACAAACTTCTCTACGCGCATTTTTTGTTTTGTTCCTGTCCTTATAACTCTCTAAAGTTTTGTCCTACAAAACAGGCCGTGATTCAAATCATTAATTCAGTATCTACATCAATATAACTCATTTCCATATGCAGCTGAACCGCCAACCACACAGCACGTGTGTTCGCTCAAGAGGGTGTCGGATGACTAAATACCTGCCTGGGTAAACAAGCCCATTTAAAACTATGAGCGAGTGCTTTGTGGCGTCCTGCCGACATCGGACAGCAGTCGAGGTTCAATCCGACTGCTACCCGTTCGCTGGCCGACATCGGACAGCAGTCGAGGTTAAATCCGACTGCTACCCGTTCGCTGGCCGACATCGGACAGCAGTCGAGGTTAAATCCGACTGCTACCCGTTCGCTGGCCGACATTAGACAGCAGTCGGGGATTCAATCCGACTGCTACCCGTTCGCTGGCCGACATTAGACAGCAGTCGGGGTTCAATCCGACTGCTACCCGTTCGCTGGCCGACTATTTCCCGGCCGATCACAAAATCGGAACGCGTGAAAGAAGCCTAAGGCGTCACCCTCGCAATGGACTATACTGCCGATGACGCGGAGGTTGGATCTAGAATCCCTATTGGTTGTACTGAGGGTTGCTTCCCTTGAATGGTTTTCCCACTATCTCTATCTCCACGCAAATTGTGGCACACCTCCTCTAAATTCAATCTTCAATCATCACCATCCCAGAAGCGAAATTAATACATGTGTGTATAAACTGAACAGGTAGTATGACGCGGTGCTAAAAAGAACAAAGCAAAAGCTAGCACTTAAAATAAAGGAATAATTAATTAGTAAATAATTTAATAATGTAATCTATATCATCATCAATGGCATCTTTACTCCCCAAAGCCCCTGTCTTCTAATGTGGGGGCACATAAATCTAATCACTAACAACCTTTAAGATAGTTAAACATGTCGTCCATCATGGTTGCATGGTCGCATAAAAACTTAGTCATTAAGATACCCGAATTTAAATGTTACAAATTGGCTTTGATAAATATATATATATATAGATAAATATATATATTTATATATATATTATAACAAAAAGAGTGTATATATATATATACATATTTTGTTATAAAAACTGCAAAAAAGTAAAGACCTTAACTCGCATTGAGTTCAACCCCCGGTTTAGTTCTTGTTTACCTCTTGGCAGACGACACTGGACGTCATAAGAAAGTTCTCTTGAGCCTCTAAATTCCCGCGTGTTGACAAGTTGAGCAAGTTAGACTCCGGCCACTTGTCAGGGAGGAAAATTATGAAGGTAGAACAAGTCGGAAGTTGTGGGCTTGTACCCGAGACTTTAGAGGTGAGATGATCGCTTCCCTCTAACTTTCATGCAAGTATGAGTGTCTGAAAAAACTCACCCTTTAGCTGGGGAAGGGGAGAAAGGGTTAGAAAGCCACAAGACATAAACGTGACTGAATTTTAATAATAATAATAATAGTAGTAGTAGTAGTAGTAGTAGTAGTAACATAAAATACTGTTTGAAGAGAAATTAATTCTCCAAATTAGATTTTTTTTTGTTTTAATTAAAAATTAAAGTTTTCTTTTCCAAATTTACCCAAGTTTTATATTTTCCTTGTCACATTTCAGTTAATATGATAGTTCCCCAAAGATTATTTTTTCCTCATAGAAGGTTGTTTTAATCAGAAAGTACTCAAGATAGAGTGAATAGTTTTATATTTCTCTATGTATAGATAGCATTTCTCAAACTTTTGGTCAGTCCTATCTTAGGTTCATAAACTAACCAATCGGTTCTTCAGACACAAAAAAAGAGAGAAAACAAATTATACATAGACGGTTGCTTTAAATTTTATTAAATCATTATTCTGAGCTAAACAAAGTTGTGGCGCAGGGAGAGAAAGGTAGGTACTCGTACCACAATTTGAGGAACACTGCTTTAGAACAAAAACGGAAATTTATGTTCTCGATACAGACATGAAAACAATCTTGCGTATATACTCGTAAAAGTTATCTCATAATTGATTTTGAATAAAATTTCAGTATGTAAGAATATGCTATAAACTATAATTTACATGTCAGTTTAAAATTGGAATTTTTTTTAGTAATATTGTTTATTATGTACTATAAAAAAATGGGTGACCTGGGGGTTTAGTGGTAAGGTGTCAAAATTCTGTGCTAGGGGTCCAGGGCTCAATCCTCGGTCTCGGCACAGATTTATCTGATTACCAAACCCTTCCTTCACCTCTGACAAGACGTATATTAATCACAACTTGTGAATGTGTGGAATGCCAGGCCTCCACCGTGGTTCGGATCTCACGTTAAACTGTAGGTCCTCCATTTAATCTCACAATCACCCTACCATTGCACATTAACGTAAGTGCGTACAACCCGAACGGGTAGTAAGACGCGGTGATAATAATAATAATATTATTATTATTATTATCAAAAATCATTGGAGAGATATTGGCTGAAAACTTTTTTTTTGTAAGAAAACAAATCTTTAGAGCTACGAAAAACTGTCAAACTTGCCACCTAGATTCACTTCCCACCCTCTCCTCTCAAACTTCTTAATCACTCAGCCCCAAGGGAAAGTCCCGCAAATTAATCAGACCTAGAAGGCTGCTAAAAGTCACAAATTAATTTCTCTAATTTATCACTTCGTTAGAAGGCGCAGACACATAAACTTTTATTGTAACGTTAAAACGAACTTTCCAGTACGCACCGCTAGTCAAGCGGTCGGTGGTATTGTATTCGTCTTTCGTTGACGGAGGTGAGCGTATGAATAACGGAACATTTTTTTCAAACGTGATTTATGGATCTTTGAGCTCACCAAGAATCGAACTAAAAAAATATGGTCAGTGATCACAGAGCAAACACCTCAAGGCCTTCGGGATTATTTTGTTCGCACTAAATCTTAAGACTGTCTGAATATTAATTCAAATGTGTTGGGGATGAGTAAGCTAGAAATAAGAAGAAGTGTACCAGAATTTTTATAGAGGGAAAGTGGAAAACTCATCAGTACACCCAACCGGGGTTCGAATCCCAATTTCCCCGTCTTCGTCAGTCCAGTCTATTATGAGAATGACGCCTTAGACCACTCGACCACCGTAGCGGGCTACGTGTTGGTAAAGTGGAGAGCCATTTAAGGAAAAAACACCCTCGATACACCCGGTTGGTGTTTAAAACATCTTCCCGTCACTGGCAAACCAAACCTGAAGAGTAAGATGCCTTAAACTTCGTGTACACCCGTGTGATTTATTTTAAATAAATTATATGGTTGGGCTAAAGTACACCTATTTTAGTAGAAACCCATGATTAGAATTTAACTATAGATAGGAATAACTACAATAAATATTTAGTCAACATTACTTTGCTGCCTATTTGCATGTATCTAAAGTCGTGTGAGTCTAAAAAAATTGACTGTAAAATATAATTCAAAACATTTATTTTAGAATTTGCTACAAAAATATATTATTTCAAATATAACAAGGAATTTTCATAACCCTTGTATATAGGTCGTAATTATACATATCAATCGGTAAAAGGTACTTAAAACAAAAATTATATCCCCTGAGGCGTTAGTTGACATTTTCTAGAAAAATTACCTCACCACAATCGCTTTATTTCGTCACAAGACAAACAAAAAAATCCCTAAAACTCTTCTTCTCGAATAATTATATTTATTCCTTTAACGTGATTATATTCGCAATGATAATATTATTTACCACCTTACATGTCGAGATTTTAATAACGCTAATCAGGAAAAGAGTGGGGGGATGGTCGGAGGGAGAAGGATACATCTAGGGAAAAGAAGACTAAGAAGAAAGACTAAAAGAGACGAACAAACTCAACACAACAAGGCAGATGATGATGATGATGACGGTTATGATGAAGAAGCGCTGATATAATTGCGTTTCGTAGCGCGACGACTAACAATGGTGAAGGTTGTAATTGTATTGGCGTAGTTACAGGGTTGGGGATCCACTCTCACCTCTTGAATAAAGATGGAGGGGATGGGGTCGGAGGGTGGCTTGAGTAATCCTGAGAAAATTGGTCCTTTTAATACCTAACAAGTTTACGGGATAGCTCGTGACAATTAGATGACCTTTTCTTCGACTAAGGTGGTGAAAAAAACTAATTGCGTGGGCATCTCGCATTCATGAGGTATTTTGGTTCTTAGATTATAATACATATGTGTCATATTAAGAGTGTCACATGGTAGAGCAAGGAGACGCATTGTAGACGTTTAGAAATCCCGTATTATTTTAGAAGTTTTTTGATATTTTTAATGTTGTTTTAAACAAAATGTAGATGATAACGATAAACAGGTTTTTGAACAGTTAAAACATTTTAATTTTGTGTTTAAAGTTTTTTTTATAAATATCTTAACGATGCGAAAATTGGTATTTCTGAGATTAAAGATAAAAGTTTTTAAACCTATATTTATCCTTTTTATATCATATAAAGTCTTGTTTTGACAAGGTCACAACAGAAACTTTTAATACAATGTGGGATTGTTTTATAGGCTCTGATGTAAGTTAGCACATACAAATTAAATCTGTATTAGCGAAGACTTTTCTTCGGCCCCGTGCTCCACATCAAGAGTTAAAGGAATAAATTAATAAATATAAATAAAACTAACATAGTTAATCCTAAGAAAGGATTGTCTTATCTTTGGTCACTTTACTTAGCGTCTGGTACGTTGTCAGGGAAGCTAAAGTGAAAATAATATCTCTCTAATATTTCAGCATTCCTCCCACGCTTTAAATATTTTATGCTTCCCTTTTTTTTCCCTGGTATTATTTATGAAATTTTTAAAAGTATACTGTGTACAGTAATCTTCTTACGAGTTTTAAACACGTAGATTCTTACTCCGGTATTTCATTTAGTTAAACAGAATGGCACACATAAAACAAAACCCTTAGTTATTCTATATATTTGAGAATTATCTGCATGGTGTGTTAATATAAACGTTATTACTGAGACAGCTTACCGCTTACTAAGGTGATTTAGAACTAGAGAACGTATTACTTTATCATTAATTCACAAGTCAGCCCACCACAGGATATAAAGAGAAGCGCTTCACTAATGCGACAAGGCTTTTTGATGAATACAGTCTTTCACCTCATAATTCAGGAGTATTTGTTTTAAGTATTAGAATTCAAGATACACTATTAAAAATTAAATAATTAGTATTTATATCTGGGAAATGGAAAGGCCAAAGATCCTAGCTCAGTGTTCTCCCTTTATCATTGACGTGCCGTTGAAGTATTGCCAGGGTAAGCAGAGCTGGTTAAAGCTATACTTATGATAGATTGTCTACTTGCTTTCATGTGGTATAAATTATCTATCATTAATTATATTAAGAAGCTTATAATTAAATTAGAAACTGGGTCTGTGATATGTTATTACCTCCAACCAGTGGCGCAGCCAAGGGGGGGTTTCAGGTTTGAACCCCCCCCCCCCAGACCTCGCTACCCACCTTCCTCTTTCTCGTCCATAAAGCTGTTGCGATCATACATGAGGAACTCTACAAATGAAGACAGACTTAATGAGCTTCATTTACATATATCCAGAGGTGTCAGTTACGGACCCATGTGGGAAAATTCCAGATCTAGCCCAGAACTGAAATTGGCCAGATCTGGGAATGCCAGATTTGCCCCAGATCTGGGTATATCTGGCCCAGATATGGACCATTTCTGGCCAGATATTATTTTTCCACATGGGGAGGATGAAGTTCTCAATGAACTTTCTATGAAGCCAAGGAAAATTAACATAAGACTAAAGTGAATTAGTTCACAAGTGATTTTGTGAGTTAAGAGTGAGTGCAAGCTGTTTATTTGAATTTTCAGATTTTAGCTCATAAAATAATTTCATGAATCAAATTTCTAAAATAAAATTTATTGAAACTTGCATGGTTGTATATTCTAGCGGTATGTATGAATAAATATTTGTTCATAAAAACTTAATAGTAATAATAATTACAGAGATATGAGCATTTTTATCAATTTTAAATTATTTTGGATATGATTGTATTTCTTTTGATGCAATTGCATTTTGCAGTACTTAAGTTTTCAAATTTTCCCGCAGGAAAATCCAATGAACCCCGCTTAATTGTTCAGTGAAACTAAACCCCCTTCCCGCACAAACGAATCCTGTCTGCGCCAGTGCCTCCATCATATATAGACTCTGCTCAGAACACCTCATATTACAATGCGTGTTCGTTAATACCTGAACAATGAGTGTTCTACTATGTGATGAGAACATTATTCACAGGTATGGTTGTGTGGGATTCCGAACCTCGGGCGGGAACAAATATTTCCTGGTATTTTTTTAGATAAGACGTATAAAAGTTACAATTAAGGAATCTATCAATGTCAAGTTTGTATTTAATTTTCATTAAAAAATCTATTTATTAAACTTAAATTAACCTTATTTTCCTTTAAACATATGGATACCAGAACTTTCAGCAGTTTTTACTAACTATGTTACAGTACAACGGAGTGCCATTAAATAACATAACCACATTACATATAATTAAGGGAAATATCTATCCCCGAAAAAAAATTTAAGGCAGGAAAACATATTTTTATCGTAAAATATAGATAAAAGTTGTTTTTGAATATCAAATTATGCACATAATATACCTTCATCACACTCATTTGAAAATTCTTTTACATAAATGTTATTACTAATAATGGCATCCATTTTCTCTTGTTTCATACAGAGTAATAGTTGAATAAAGTAATACTTTCAGAGTACAATAGAGTTTTTTGAGAGAGATTTAGTAACTAAAACGTAAGAAGTAACCGGGCTCACTGGCTCAGTTGAGAAATGTTTTTGTTAGTATTATATACAAGACTGTGGCTCACTTTTATTTAGTCAGATTAGTTTGAAAATTTTGATGTTTGATGTTTAAGTATTTATTAAAATCTATGCCATGAGTTTATTATTTAGGAACTTTTTTAGTCACTCTTAAAACCTAATTTTAGAATTTATTAATATTTAAACAAAAAATGTCTGATAAAAAATACACAATTCTTATAATAGTTGCATTAGCCCTTTTTTTTAATTTACATTACATCAAAATCATTACTTAACACTTGTTACACAAAATATTATTTAGTATTTATTTTGCAAAATTACATTTTAAAAATAATATTACCGTTGTATACACATTTTAGGTCTGTATATATTGATTTCTTTAATTTTTTCTTACAAGGATACAGAATTTAAACTTGTTGTTAATACCTATAGCGCCAACCGAATAAAGAGGTTTTTTTCCCCTTTTGCTTGAATATTCATAAATATATTTGAAATCTACTACTAGATTTAACTTAATTGAAACTATCGAATTATTTTAATTTCTTTAATGGAATGAATGGAAGGCTGAGTTTAAACTAAAATTTTAAATAGAAAAATAAATAATAGTCTAAAATGGATTTCTTTCTCATTTTTTCCATTTTCACGTCATTTTCCCGGGGAAAATCGCTATTTACGGCCTAAAAATTTCCCGAAGTCAAAATGTAATTTCCATACAGGTACAATTTAGAACAAGCAATACTTATTCTTTCAAAATTCCGACACTTCAATGATTGCTTCTTAATGTGAGACCCAAATATTGTATGGTACCACATTATTTAGATATTATTGATAAGCCGTGTGTCAGTAATTTGGTTTAGTGGCTAAATTAAAACTGACCTGTCTCACTTAACATTCACAGGGTTGTGAGACTTAGGAGACAACTAGCTTTTACCCGTCGCGGCTTCGCCCACAATAATTGGTAAAATCTTTTAATTTTTAACTTAACTGTTTTGGTGATAAATCAAATTTTATTGTTTTCAAATATATATGCGTTTTTCTCAGTTCTGGCAGTAAATAATTTTAATACGAAATTCTTATATATGCAAAGTTTAAACATTAGCATTTGTAAAATTAGTGTAATGTTATTTCAGGACATAGTCAGCCAACTTACGAAAAAAAAAATACTATTGAACTTTTATCATAAAAATAGCAAATGACTGGCAGCATTAATGTAAAATCAAAGTTTGGGAATAGTCCTATATGTTATTCCAGGACATACCCTACCAAAGTACAAAGTTTCATTCGAATCCGCTCAGCAGTTTTGGCGTGATTGAGTAACAAACATCCAAACATCCAACCACACAAACTTTCGCATTTATAATATTAGTAAGATTTAGCCTGAATGTGTAAACATGATCTAATAGAAAGTATCAAACATGTTTGTAATTCTAAAAATTAAAACAAAAAACAAGGTAGTTATGTGAATCATATACCTCGCTCCCTTCAGGTTATTACTATTATTATTATTATTATTATTATTAGCACCGCGTCTTACTGCCTGTTCGGTTTATACGCATGTTATTATCGTTACTTCATTACTACACTACATCTTAAGATTTCTCTTTGGATTTCGAGTTGATATTTCTCCTTGGAGATCAAATTAGACATAACATAAATTGATACAATATTCAATGGTACATTATATTCATAGAAAAAAACAGTGTTCACTTGGTTCAAGACGTCATTCTCACAATAATGTTTGTATAGATCAAAATAAAAAACCATTAGGTACTCGATGGATTGGTTAAAATTATAATTTTAAATCATTTCAGATAAGATATTACACGAAGAACAATTTTAGCTTTTGCCAGCTTGTATTGGATTGTATCAAAAAACCATACACATAGGTTTTTAGGCCTGAGCTTAAACTATATTCCTGTCACATTTCTGTAAAATTGGTCCACGCATTTGACAGTAATTATCGTGGAGCAAACATCTGGACGGACAATCATATAGGTGAAATTCAAAATGGTGAATTTAAAACAGAACCTTACTACGCTTGGCCAAATAATACTTGCGCTCAGATTCCTATGCTTAAGTAATTCAGCTTATCCATAGTAGGGAATATCCTCTTTCTTTCAACAAATACCATATTAAGATTATTTCCAAAATAAATTGTGTTAAAACAAATAACAATAAATTTGTAAGTGATCCCTACCGATGGTTTATATAAAATCTCGGTTACTTTGGAATTAAATAAAATAATCCCAAAAAGTTTTATTTTTATGTAAATCACGGGAAATTTAAATAAATTCCGATGTGGTGAGGTGTAGTAAAAGCTATCGTTTATGATTTTTTTTTAAATATGAACAAGAGAAAATACATCGATTAAAGCTTAATGAATCATTTACATAGATAGACTTTTAGGGAGTGTGGTATTATTACAAAATCAATTGTTTACCATTGCGATGGTTGGCGAACACGGTTGGCTTAGCCAAAATCCCCGTCACTCAAAAAACAAAATATAATATAAGTCTGAATTTTTTGTATTGCTAGAAAAATTAATCTCCCAAATACAGTCGGTGTATTAATAACATGAGACCTAAGCCGGTGGTCATTTATGCCATGGCTCACCTTTGACAATGGAGGTCGTAAGTTGGAGTACTGATGGGTGTATTGTACCTGGTATTTCTATTCTTTCTGAGCACTAATCTTGTTGAACTTTATCTGAGCTTCTCTATATACCTTCTACTCATATACCTCCTACTCATATACCTCCTACTCATATTACGTCATTAATAATTAAAGGCCATACCACTTTTAAAAAAAACCTAACCAATACATAACGTTTTATTTTAGAATATTAACTCTTCTGTTTGAGTTTGAAATCTAAATTTATTCAAAATTAGCCTCTGTTCATTTACTTTTTTGGAGACGCACCGCAGGCTTAAGGTGTTCTGGTTCGATTCCATACCACATACTAATTATTATTTAGCTATCAGGTAGATTTTTGGTGCCAAGGTAGAATGTGTAATTTTGGTTTGGTCGCTGTCCTATGTTAGATAGTTTGTGTGTTGCATGCTGATGTAACCATGTGTTTAGAAAATGTACGCTAAGTAATACCAAATAAAAGTAAATGCATTTTGAAAGCAATTAAATTAATAAAGTAAGAAGTGATTTCAATTTAACTGTATACATTCAACTCGCTTTGTTCGTTGTGGGCTCCGCCCCCAAACCCTCTATGCAAGTGGATGTAAACTAATATAATTCCAGCGTTGTTTTGAACGTAACAACTTAAAGTTACCGGTATTGTATTTCATATACCGCACCGACTTAACAGTTGCTCCCCCATTTTGAATTTTTTTCGGGGGTTGAAAATTAAAATTCTTAACTTTTTGGAATTTTCCCCTCGGTTACAGGCTAGAAGCTATAAGTTTGCCAAACTTCAAGTTTCTATCTTATCTGGAAGTGGATAAACATTAATGTCAGTGAGTGAGTGAGTCAGCCATGTGGCTTTATAGTAGTATAATATTTGTAAATATTAAACAAAAACGCAGAAACAAATTAAACTTTACCTATTAATATATAATTGTATAGTAGGTATAAAAACATATATATTTGTTTTAAAATAAGTTTTTAGTAAATATCTCATTTATGTGCTACACTTTTAGTCTAATCTAAGACAAAATGGTGAATAAAAATGACATATATAGTGGATATTGAATTTATCCGGTAATTTTATGTTTGTTTATGTGTTCGTCCAAATTACTTAGATATTACTATTATTCGTATCGCTGAGATTTCTGTTTTTGGTATATTTCTAACACCACATCTTACTACCTGCTCAGTCTATACACACATGGATTAATTACACTGAATGAGTTAAGGATGTGAGAGGTTGAATTTAAAAGTGTACTCACATTTTCGTGGAGGAAGAGTGGAAAAAAAACTAAGGAAAACCCATTCTCAATACACCCGACCGGTATTCGAACCCTGTCATAGGCAGTCTAGTCTATTGCGAGAGTGACGTCTTAGACCATGAAGCCAACGAAACAGGTTTTTTTGGCTATTAAATTGTGTTTTATTAGGTTGAGATAATTTATAGGTCGTGTATTAATATAACGCTGTTTTTATAAATAGCAATAAAAATTTATTAAACAAAAGTGGTGTCTCTCAATAAAAACAATTAATATTGGTTCTATGCATAAGATAGTAGAAATTAACTTTTCTCAAAACGTCCTCAAACGATAGATAACCCGTTTTTAATTTACTTGGGTGCTAAAGATTTAAGTAGGAAACTGTAGTCGTAAAGGGGGGAGGGGGGAGAGGGAGGTTGAGGAAAAGGAAACAACGGCAAATACAATTACGAGATAATTGCATTTCTTTCCCCGATAGCAATTATTTTGTTCGAGTGTACGAGACGAACAGCGAAGATTGAGGACAAGAAAGAGTTTCGTCCACCAGCCGAAGGAAAAAATGTAACAATAGGATTAGTAAGATAATTTTTAGCTCTGCATCAAAAAAATCTAGATAGATTTACTGTTTTATATACTGTAACAGTGGACACGGGATTAAAGATTTCACAATCGTATTGTCTGGTTTCCCGGTGACGGCAGAGTTTGGGCTTCGATTCTCTGTTGGATATACTGAGATACATTTTTTTCTAAATATATTTCCAACTCTTCCTTCACGCAAATTCGGGTGTATTTATTCTAAAATTCTACTTTATTACTTTAAGCAATTACGGGCAATTATAGAATGTAAAAATATTTTTCTGGTCAGTTTTCAGATACTTTTTTTTTTTCACAACACTACTAATATTCTACTTAACATAAAATAATATCCATGTATATTTCGCACCACGTCTTACTACCTATTCAGATTATACGCGTATGCAATATTAAGTTAATGGGGTAGGAGTGAGGAGGGTAGATTTAGAATAAATGTACCTGCATTTTCATGGAAGGAGATCGGTAAACCATTCAGGAAATACACCCCTCGGTACACCCGGCCGTGATTATACAAATTATTAAAATTTTCTCTGTAGAGTTCCAAGAATCACCGTCTAAAAGAATCGCTTCACTTTTTTAAATATATAACTATACGATGTATAATTTATAAATATATATCGTTTAAAGATAAAAAATATATATAGCATGTATCTAGGTATATATCGCTTAAAGTTTTAACTATAGATATACATTTTTATATATATTTATACATATAGTTTTCAAGAATATGTATATTTACATATTTATATTTATTTACATACATATTTAAATTCATATGTTTATATGTATAAATATATGTAAGTACTCTTATGTCTAGATAAATATATATATAAATATTTTATATATAAATATATTTATGTATATAGGCCTTATATACACACATTCTCGAATACTCAATTCAATACATTTTCATATTTCCTTCAAAGAAGATAGTTTGGGCTTGGATTTTTGAGTGTCCGTCTAACGTGGTAAAATTTACACCCAACAGATCCCCATATTATTTAAAAGCTTTTTAATAATATTTTTTTCATTCA
>CABFWO010002395.1:0-26055 GCA_902155825.1 Timema genevievae
TAAATCTGTGCCGGGACCGAGGATTGAACCCCGGACCCCCAGCACAGAAGTCTGACACCTTACCCCTAGACCACCAGGTCACCATTCTGGTGTTAAAATATTCCAATTTTCCACAAATTTTTGCCATCAAGCACTCACTGGTGATTTGAAGAATATTGAGGGCTATATGTGATTATCTTTCCGGGAGCATTTCTGGGTTCTTAATGGCCCTGACTGGAAGTAAACCATTTTGGGGAAACATGACTACACTGGGTTCATTACTAGTAAACCTTCAATACTTAATGCACAATTTGAAAAGTTTCATGGATTATTTTTTTCATCACCGCGCCTCACTACCTGTTCAGGTTACACACATATACGATAACTCTAATGGGTAGGGCCGAGGAAGGAAGTATTTTAGAGGTAATTTAATGCCATAGGCATGGAAAGATAGTAGGAAACCATTTAGGAAAAACCTCTCTCAGTAGACCCGACTGGGATTCAAACCTCAATCTCCTCATCAGGCCAGTCTAACACAGGAGGGATACCTTATATCATTGGTTAGCAATTGGCAAAACTTTCCTTTCCAGCCCACAGAAGCACAAGAAGGAACTGTCTCTCTGAATCTTAAAATACCTACCTGAACAAATTAATAAAGCTACTGAATTATTAAAAAGCAGACTCATTCATTAACATTATCAACTATCCATAAGTATCAATAAAGTAAGAATTGATAATATATACATATTTATATCTAATGAGAAAAATTACATTTCTTGTTTTCCACTATTTTGCGAAAATTGAAAGTTATGGTGGTACAGGCAATTCGTAATGAGTCCTGGAAGTGCTCTTGGTTCAACTTGCTGTCAACCTCAGTGGTCTTGAGTTAAAGTGTTCGCCTCAGGACCCATTGTTGGTGGGTTCAAATCCAGCTAGAATCAACAAGATTTTTCTTGAGTGATAAAAATCCATTCAGAGGGGAATAAAACAGTCGATTGTGGCATATAAAAGAACCCTGTAAGGTTTGTAAAAAATAAGTTTCTCGGCAAAATTGGTAGGCCTGTTCTCTCTCGCTCATAGAAATTCTCTTGTGCTGATATAATCAGTCGGTTAAGAAAGTACACGTTAATTACCTCAAATAAATAGAAATAATAAAAATAAATAAATTATACTTTTTGCGGAGGTTTGTTTTGACGCTGTTGAGGATCCCGCTTCACACACATATATAGACCTTAATATAGTCAACATGTACAACGCGATATTTTAATGCAATGAAGTAGTTGAATTAAGCCAAAACTGCTCCAAGATGGTGCCTTTATTTTGTCAATATTGACAAATATAGTTAAAAAAAATTTGTGAATTTAAATCTTCATGGCTAAGGGGGGAAACTTCCAAAAACAGCTCCTTTTGAATTTAGGTAAAAAGCTGGAAATTATCAGGCCTTACAAATAATTTGTAATATGGGTAGCCTGCGAAATTGGTCAACATGGTCATACACAACTAAAATTAATTGCTGACCTCTGCTTTGGATCATTCGGTCACTGAAGCATGTTTTTCAAGGATTGAAATACTAAGTCGGTTGAAATAAATATATTCACCAATATCAGATAACATTGATGTATCTTTATATTTATGATTCTCTACTCATTTTAATTCAACATTTGTTAAAATAGTTAAATAAAACTTAATCACTTGGTGCATCAAACACATCCTCGTGAGTTTATTTGCCTCACCCTCAAATTGAAGACATGTGATCATGATCATAACTAAACAGAGGAGTATCTCGTAAGATCAATTCTTAGAAGTCAAGTTTTGATGATAACATTACAGAAACATTCATTCTTAGAGTCTGAGCTGATTCAAGTTAAACAAGCAATTCACTTGAAAGTGTAAAGTAACTATTGGTTCACACTGACAATCAAGAAAGGCAATATTTTGAATAAAGTCCAGGTGTTATTTGTTTTACCCAGGCAGTCACTATCTGTTGTTGGGTGGGAAGGGGAGAAAGGTCAGGGGCAAGGCACTCCTAATATACATCCAAATTGTTATTGTAATAAAAAGTTAATTCCTTATTATTTGTGACATCCCAGGCCACAGTAGAGACACAATGCCTTGGGCAACTGTATCACTCCCTCAATAATATTATCATAATCGACAATCACCGTTTTACACTTAATGTCTTAATATAGTATATTTTAATTCTAACTGGCTTCGATGGCTGCATGGTCACTCTGCTGAGGACAGGGAGATCGGGGTTCAAATACTGGTCAGGTGTACTGAGGGTAGTTTTTCTAATTTTCTCCCATGAAAATGAGGACACACTTCTTCTAAAGTAATTCCTAACTCATTAGTGTAATTAAGGTGACCTGGTGGTCTAGAGGTAAGGTGTTGGACTTTTGTGCTGTGGGTCCGAGGTTCAATCCTCGGTCCCGGCACAGATTTATCTGATTTCCAAACCCTTCCTTCACCTCTGACAAGACGTGTATTAATCACAACTTGTGAATGTGAGGAATGCCAGGCCTCCACCGTGGTTCGGATCCCACGTTGAACTGTAGGTCCTCCATTTCATCTCACAATCACCCTACCATTGCACATTAGCGTAAGTGCGTATAACCCGAACGGGTAGTTAGACGTGGTGCTAATAATAATATAATTAGTGTAATTGTACATACATGCTAAAAAAGAGCAATAGTATGTCACCTCAGGAGGGGAGAGAAAGACATACCGCACTTCATCCTCCCCATTTCTGCTCATTAGCATAATTAATGTGCGAGCAGAACCCAAACAGGTACAGGAATGTGATGAATTATTTTTTTCCATTAGGTTTGTTTTCGCTTTGTTTTTAGTGCAATTATATGTATTAAAAAAATTATAATCTTTCTCCTTAGGCTGGATGAAGATCACTGATCACGTATAGTAATAAAACATTATGACAGTTAAAAATACCAGTCTTTGAGCTCTTATGAATGAAGTGGTTTTTTTTCACCGACCTAAATTAAAACTTGAGAAATCAACACACTGGTTTCAATTTATATTTCCTTTTCTAGCGAATGTCACATTAAAAACGCTATTGTTTTAGTAAACTGTGGCGGCACTTTTTTTTTTTGTTGTGGTTCAGATAATTTGGTTGTTTCTTTTGTTCGAAAAACTGTACATCAAAGAAAAGTAAAATGAAACAACTTTTTTGTTTCTTCTCTACACACTGAACCTCATGGTCATTAACTTGTCAAACAGGTAGTACAGTCAAGAGCCGATAAAAATAGCTACATGTAGAATACATAACATCACCAACCACCATCTATGGTATGATTCTGGCTAAAAGAAACTTAGAAAATACATTTGTTTTGCGGTGTAAATTCATGATATTTTGCTAGTAATTGGTGTTAGTTTATTGGTATTCGTATGATCTATCAAGCATGAGACCTACCTGCTTCACTGGCCAAGTGGTCTAAGGTATCACCTCACTCTCGTTTGGACTGGCCTGTGGGTTGAATCCTGGTTGGGTCTACTAGAGATGTTTTTTCCTAAAAGGTTTTCGCTCTCCTTCCGTGAAAATGCGGGTATATTACTTCTAAAATGCTTCCTTCCTCATCCCTACCACATTTGAATAATTATAACATGTGCGTGTAGCCTGAACAGGTAGTAAGATGTGATAAAATAACACGAGAACTGTAGATCACATGACTAACATGGCGCATACATATAGGAACATTGCCTTAGTAGACCTACATTTTTGTTAAAAAGTTCTTCCTGTCTGAATCAGACTGTAGCACTCTTGCTGCCTGTTTATTCTTGTGTCAATTCAAAAGACAATCTAACACCCTTGGGCTATTTTCACCAGGAACTTCATTACTATGTAATTTCAACTATTTGTGTTGTGTGATTTTCCTTGATTATCTTAATTAGAAATGCACCACATTGCCGTTAATATTATTTCTTTTGTTGTTTGTTAGCGTTTAGGATCTTGTACTTATTTATTTCATGAAAACTGTTTTATGTGAATATTCACTGATCTAAGTAAGAACTTATTAATGTTGATGTGAATACTAATCTAAATAAAACAAATTGATAAACTCTATATTTTCTCAATAGAATAGTGTTGTTGATTGCTGTAAAGTTTTCAACAATGTTTGTGATTTGAATCACGTTTACTCTGTTCATCATAATATCTGGAATGTGGTAAGGTCGGCACGACCAGTTATGTAACATTGAAGGCTGAGTTGGTTTGGTTACTTACAGCTATCTTGGGGCCATTCATTGCAGAATTATCTTTTCTTGTCTTATGTATTGATTTTCTTGTATGTTAGGGGTCATCCATAAACCACATAATGCTCTTTTCTACCCTTGTTTAAGATTTTCTAAGAAAAGCTAACATTTCATCTTGCCACTTATAATAAACACACTATTAGGTTTTTTTTTCAAATTACTTTTAAAACAATTTCAATATTTCAAAAATAAATCATTTGTAAGTTACTCTTAAATTAATTTATTTTATAAAAATAAACATAGAATGAACTGGTTTTAAATGCCCCCAGATACCAATTTTGAACAAAATCTTTAAGCAGTTCTTTTTAGATTAAAATTTTTCAAATATCATTTATCAAACATCCTAAACTTAAATGACTAATAGTTTCAGATGCAAACATAAGAACATAGAAATGTAAAAATTATGTGTGCATAAAAACAAACCAAATAATCAAACAATCAAAAAATATAAATGTACACCTTAAGAAATTGAATACAAACCCAAAGCATATACCCAATGTGGCAAAAATATAAAAAGATAGAACTACCTGTTAAACATATAAAATTCAAAATATAAACATAAACAAAACACAATATATTAGACAGTGTGACATTTTATGGGGGTGTTTATTAACTACCTCTTGGAGATATTTAGAGGTTTTTTTAAGGCTAAGGGTTTAGTTAGGTAATGTAAATACTCTAAACAATTGTGTGTGTGTGCGTGTTATAAAATGACTCAACTGTCCTAAATGTATATTCTTTTGTTCATTGGCTCACTTGGTTCTTGTTTTGACAGAAATATTTATAAAAGAGAGAGAGAGAGCAACCAAGTGGTCATCAACTGGTTCATTAAACTCCAGTAATCTGTGACCACCTCCAAATGGAGGGAGATCTATAGAACTTAAAGAAAACAGCTCACTAGCTATATAAAGTCACTCCACATATACATTTTGTTGACTAAGAAATAATTACCCATATTCATATTTATATTTTTTATATTATAACTTAATTTTAGCAGGTTGTGTCTGAACTAGATTCCTATTTTTAAAATGCTAAACATAAGATTTAAACTAACACAGTATTAATAAATGGATAACTTAAGAAACTTCCCCAGCATCAGCCTGGAGAGAGGATAGAAAACAATGTGGCTGTAAAAAAAACCTTAAGATAAATAGGCACTATTTTTTTAGAGGCATCTTAATTTTTTTTAAATCCAGAGAGACATTTAATTTTTTTAAACATGGAGACAATAACCGCTTTAAATAGCTTTAATGATTATGCAAATTTCAACAATTTTGGGGGGCAGTACTCCTTTGAATAGCACCTGGCTCCAAAGTCCAAGTCCTTCAAACCTACCTTGTTTTGGCCGATCCCCGCATTGCCCATCTCATTGATGACATTCAAAACAAATCAGCAATTTTTGGCTTATGATGCAACACCTTAAAAGCTAATGGAAATGTTCATATTGATGTGGATATTTGTGCTGCCGGTGCGTTTTGGTAGTGCACACGTAATAGCCGAACAAATCATGTTTGTATGTTATATTGCCTTGCACTTTCTTGAATTTTGTTTTGTATATTCTGGCATTTAGCGAATTATTTGCTAGTGTACTGTTATGGAAAGAAATAAAACCATAAGAATTCCATAGTTAAAAGATAACTGGAAAGGCATTCTTATGAAGCTTCTTGGGGATCAGCAACGAACTTCAAGTTTATCGATTGAGTCTCTTGAACATTATGGATAAGCTCTAAGCATAACATTCTGATGAAACTTTAATCCCAGTAGTTAAATAAAGACCAGTACCTTGATATCTAGATGAAAGCAAGGAAAGCAAATAATTTGCAGAAAAATTAAATAATTCATATAATATGCCTATGTGTCATTTCCTTATTTCAAGGTACTGAGCAGCGATTTTATAAAAAAAATGTTAAAACGGAAGATAGTAATTTTAAATTTGATATTGACATAGTTAATATTTCACTTTAATAAAGCTTTTTCGACTTCTAGGATAAAATATATTCATGCAATTTATGAATGCTACCAAAGAGTTTAGCGTGAATCCTGTAACTAGTAAGTTACCTCCTGTGAATGAGTTTTTCTAAACTGATTCAAGTCAAAAGCAAATTTATATCTACAATGATCCATAACTGCCTGAATAATGAATATCAACACACAGGCTGCAAATCATTGTAATTACGGCATTGTCCATATGGAGAGGACCACAATTCAATTAATTTAAATTATTTGGAAAATGACACTTATACACAGGACTTGAACACGAGACCTTTGGATTAGTTACGCCAATGCTCTAACACTGAGCAATCCAGGATTGGTCCTGTGCTTAAGATCATTCTTCACTATTAGCTTAAGGCTGAGTCTGTGATGGATAAATGAGCTATCAATAGTAAAGCGAGATATCAGATACCACAGTCAGTTGCAACCTTTGTGTTGATATTCATTAAAATCTCACTTTAAAATTACAATCTTGTATTATATACTTGGCAGCATAATATCCCTCCTAAGTCATAGGTTTTATATCTTTTGAAATTTTGATATTATTCAAATACCACCCCCTTCCCGTTTCATCTTCTTAAGGGATGAATTTCAAAAAATCTCAAAAAGCCTATGCCTAAAAAAAAGCACCTTCATGCAAAGTTTCATATTTCGAGCTCAAGTGATTGGGAAGATACGGTTATACCTTTAAAAATGTTCCAATACCAGTTTCACCCCCCTTAGGGGCTGAATTTCGCAAGAATTCTTCTTATTGGATACCTATGACCTGAAAGGAACCTTCATGCCAAATTTAAAGTTTCCAGGTCAAGGGACTCGAGCAGTAAGGTGATGGATGAGTCAGTGAGTCAGGGATTTTGTCCTTATATTTAGATTTAAAAGATGAGGGGATGGTTCTTATAATATGAATATAAACTTTCTGTTGAGAAGCTATAGAAAGTGAGGGAGCTTTGTGTAATGGATATGTCTGGCACGCCAGTGTTGAACAGATAGAAAGACTGTTGATTGCGACCCAAAGTGAGTGACTAAGTCACCATATAAATGTGGTTTGGTGACCTACCATCATGGTTGTGCCATAAGAGAGTATACCTTGGATAAAACCAGCGATGAGAAGTGGACAAGACTTGTCTTTTACACTCGGCATTCGCGCCACCAAGGGTACACACCAAATGTTTGCAACACCGATATCTACCATACACTATCTCAATCATGTTTTGGTGCACAATTGGTTTGTGAGCGAGGGTGTGAACACTAACCAAGGTTCACATATTTGGACGCAACTTAAGGGAAATTCAGCACTAAAATCACACTCTCTGCTACACTTGTCATTGCAGCAACTGCTCTGACACATACTAGGCCTATATTTTAAAATAAGACTTTAGGCTGTGCCAATACCAACGAGACCCCCTCGGTGGCGTAGTTGGCTAAAGCGCTAGTCATGTTGAGCTCGACTGCCGAGGACGGGGAGATCGAGGTTCGAATCTCGATCGGGTGAACTGGGGGTGGTTTTTCCCAAATTGTTTTTCACTCTCCCTCCATGCAAATGCGGTTTCACTTCCTCTAAAGCTGACCTTCCCAATTCCTAATCCATTAGCGTAATTAGTACTTAAGCATATAGCCTGAATGGGTAGTAAGACGCAATGCTAAATAATAATAATAATAATAATAGCAACGAGCCACCACTTATTGTAAGAAAATAAACTAGAATTTGTTTCAAGGTGAATGGTATATCTTTAATTGTAATGACCGATGGTCATTTCTTGGCCAGCAAGTTTGAAGTGAGGTCATCTCACAGTGAGTTCCTGACTTCTTAGGGACCAAGTATTTGTGTGTAGTATGCTAATACATTTTCCTCGTAAAACAAGTTTGTTATATAATGCTTTTGGATTCTCATCAAGTGCGTCATTTATATTTTTTTCTCAAACGAGCAGTTTTTGTTTTGTTTGTTGTTGGATTGAAATTTACATAAGACTGTCTGACACCATTTAAGTATTTGTTGGCAACCTTGGTTCACTATAAAGTATAGTGTTCTTGGTCGTGTTCCCCTTAGTAGTCTCGGGTTGGCCACTCGGTCATGTGTGTAGTGGTTTTCTTGAACAGTGCCTCCCTTGTTGTGTTGATATGTTGATCTTATACCTAAATGTTACCATCAGTTGTGTTTTTAGGTTTCTATTGTTCGTCAATCTGCAACATTATTATTCATATTACAGTTATAGTTTGTTAAAATGGAAACTTTCTCTATGAATCAATCGTACATAAGTTGGTACTTGAACATTTCCTAGCTTTATCTCAGAAGATTGCAATTTTACTAAAACATTGGTATAAAAGCTCAAAATCAAATGTTAATAACTTGAAATGTTCTCTCTTTCTCTTTGTAAAATTGCATACATGTTATCACATCCATTACCTTTTGAATTCAATTTTAGCAAAATAATGTTTATTTACTCCTGCAAACTTGTTGGGGCAAATAAACCACCCTTCATAAGCATTTTATTAAATGTTTTCAAAACCCAGTAATTGTCTGTGATGTCTAAGCTGTTGACTTGCATTGCACATAGTTACTATTGAGGGGGTCAGGGTTTGAATCTCACTAGGGGGAGTGGAGGCTCTGTATGTTTATCAATGTGGCTCTTTTATTTTCTCTTCACCCTGATTCAAGAATACAAGTGTACTTCATTTAAAAATATTTTCATCCCTACTTCTTAAATTTTGCTATTAATAACCCGTTGTGTTGAATAAGTGACAATCAAAAGAGATGGAATGGCTTTTCAAATCATATTATGATAACCACCACCTTTTTAAACTACCTGCATTCGTGGGTATGTGGACTAAATGTCGGACTCATCTAGTCTTCTGGAGGCTGGAGTTTGAATCCCGGTATACTAAAGGTGGGTTTTACTGAATGATTTCCCATTTTTTAACGCAAATACAGGTGCATTTCCTATACAACTCTACCTTTCTCATCCCAACCTGATAAGCTTAGTTAAAATGTATATAGCCCAGATAGGTGGTAAGACATGGTGGAAAAAAAAACTTAATCAACATGTTTGGTCTCTAGTAAAAAGAAATTTATTTCAACTTGTTTAAAAAATATGACCAATTAAAAAGATCACCAAACATTTTAATATGTGCTGCACTTTTTCCACACATTGTCATTTTGCTTAAACCAAACAGCAACATTTTGTGACAGGAAAAACAAATGCAACAGTAATTGTTTTGTTTTCATGCCACAAAATAAATATATATATCATTATATAGTTTTCATTGAACACAAATATAGCTAACTCTTACATTATAAATATATATATAAATTATTTATACCACATCCATCCATCCATCAAACAAATAAAATCTGTTTCATCATTGTTTCATAAAATATTCTGAGCAGAAAATTAGTTGAAAATAAAGCTGAATAAAATAAAATAAACTATAGTGAAGAAATTAAAGTTTTCAAGGAATATTAAAAAACATATCTTGAGTAAGCGGGTTGTTGCCAAAAAAAAATTTCATTTTTTAATTTATTTTTTTATAAACTACTGTAGATGATGCTAGTTGTTTGCATAGTAGTGTCTGAGTAGTTTAGTGAAGAGTGGGTGTTGGCTGCCCACTAACAATACACACATGTATACATACAGAAGAAGCCCCACAAGTCATTGGGGCCGGGTCGTTTTAAACACATGGAGTAGGGTTTCAACCTGATTCACAAACTAGCTGCGGAACCCTCGGGTCAGGTTTAGGCATCATACGCTGTGAAAGAGTGCTATTGTTGGTGTTTTATTGGAAAACACATGGACTGAATTTATTGTATGAAATAATTGTGAATTGTGCAATATCATCACTGGAGACAATTTGGTTCATTCACTATTCCTCTTATTTGCTGAATATTTCTTGTCAAAACACTTATCTTATTTCGACAAATTACCAAATTACAGTGACAATTTTGTGAACTTGTTTCTATGTTTACAATTATTGTTTATGCCCCCCACCCCCCTTATCCACAATGCTAAAATTGGAGCCAGCAAATCATGTGTTTGAGTGAATTAAATATTTGCTTTTTTGGCATTTTAAAATATTGGACAGTTTTCAAATCTATCTCGATTATTTCATTTTATTAACATCTTTTGAAAAATCTTTGTCGTATGCATTTAACAGTGTTTAAGTATGTCAGTTATTTTGGTACAGAGGTTTTATAAAAACATGTGTGTTTAAAGTTACTGTATTAATGTGCTTATTGTGTGTTTTTCTTCATATTTTAAGTGATTGTGTTTTGGCAAATATTTTGTGTGAAGAATATGAGCCACGTTGATGTTTTTGAGCTTCGTAAATTTGCAATAACAATATATATGGCTGAGCATTATTTGTTATACCTTTTAAAGAGATTTATAGTTTCTTATTGATTTTTTTTTTTGTATTAAGAGTAGGAAATCTTAACATTGAAAAGTAGACAGTTAAATTTTCAAAGAAAACATTGCTAAATTAAATTTGTTGCTTAGAGGGGTAAACTAAAATAATATTGTTTGTGTCAAGTCAAACAATTCTCAGTTGTGCCGAACATGAGACGTTGCCAGCAAAAACAATTGTTTGGACACAGTGTTAACAATGATCCCTGTATTGGCATGTGACTATACTCCTCCCAAAAAACGTGTGTCTTCGCACAAGACCGTCATGTATAGCAAACACCTGCAGAAAGAGAGGGAATTTGCAGCCGAGCATGTTCGCAGGTTCCAAGAATGGACTTATGGTGTAGATTATCTTACGTTCTACAATGTTGTGAGTATCTGAATCATGTGGTTAAATGTGTATGACATAATACTCTAAGTTGGGAGGGGGGGCTGAAAATCTTTGACTTGGCTTCAAAACAAATAACAGCTTCAACTTGGATTTGAAAAAAAATTCAAACTTTGACAATAATGAAGCTCTGCCAATAAAAGTATTGCCAGCTAAAATACTCAATGTATGGTCATTTATTGCCATTCTGAGCTTTTATATGCATTACAAATTATTATTCATAGTGAAAAATGTGAATTATTTTAATTGGATATTGTGATGACAACTTGATTTATCAGATTAAATAGAAATATTACAATAATTGTGCAATAAAACATTTTATAGATGATTTAATTGCATAAAGTTATATAAAGAACCACAATATATTTTTTCAAGCATGAAACAAAGATATTCAAGCTTTGATTTGGCTTTGAGAATATTTAATAGATTTGATTCGAGTTCGCTTCATAATGAAAAAGTGGACTTTGTACACACCTACTAAAATCCTACTATAATTATAAAATTACCTGTTGGTTTTATCAGCCAAAAATTAAATTAATCTTTGAAAACAACTATTCATTGCATGTAATAATAAATTACATAAAGTCGAGTGAGGCAATTGCTCTACACATCCCTTTCTCCATAGGTCAGGCTATAGAATTACCTTGTGTCAAGATGTGCTGTTAGATAAGAAAACCGACTAATTTAGTGGTCATAATGTGTGTATTTGTTGCCCCCAACTACACTAATGAGTTAGGGAGGAGGAAGGTTGAATTTAGAAGAAGTGTACCCACATTTGCATGAAGGGAGGGTGTAAAATCATTGAGGGAAAACCACCCTCACTACACCCGACCGGGACTTGGCCCTTGATCTCCCTGTAATCGGCAGTATAGTCTACTATGAGATTGACGCCATGGACCAGGCGGTCACCGAAGCAGATAATGTGCATTAGCGTTTGAACTAATTGTTGAATCCAAACAATACTTTGAAAACACCTGCATCTACCAGAATATGCGAGTTTGGTTTTTGATCTTCCTGCAGCCACATATTTTGGGCTAGAAAGGCTAAACATTGAGAAATAAATAATTTTATGCATTTTTGTTGTTTTAACTTGACAACCATCTACACACAGAAATCTTAGGATAACATTGAATAATACTCTTTCTTATATATATTAACTGTGCCAAGTGTGCACAGCATTATTATAAAATATAATTTTGTTAAATTTTATTCAGGCCTACTATTTACCAGATAGCTAAAATGTGATTTTGCTCTTTACTCTTGCCAAACTGGTACTCGTATTCATGTTATATTAAAGGTTTTAAAGTCAACCAATCCCCCATTCATCCTGAAATGTTTTGTTATTTTGTGTTCTGGGAGATTGGTTGACTCCCGAGACTAGACTATGTTCAATGGATTCAGTTATTTTAATGTGAAGGACAACCTGATCGACAAAGGTTGACAACTATTGTATTTTACTGGTTGATCCAAGAGCCAGTGGGTTCACATTGGTAGCATTTATATACCTCAGTTTTAGCTTCTGTGGTGCTGACTGACAGCTCACAGCTGACTTCTGACAGCTTTGAAAAGCTACCATACCAAATTATGTATCCCTACGCCGAACCATATGGTATGCAAAAAACATGTGTTTAGCAGCTGTCACTTCTGACAGTCAATATTAAAGTATATACCTAACTGTTGACTGTCAGAAGTCATCTGTGAACTGTCAGCCAGCACCAAAGAAGCCATGGGGCTACTGTAGTTGGATAAGAACTAAGAATATTCTGGACATAGCAGACACACAACAGCTTAAATAAATCATGATATTGTATCACACGTTTTACCATTCCCTTGTTCTAAATAGTGCTTTTAACTATTATGTGTGATAGCCAAGTTATTATATTTGTTAATGACAGCTATGGGCCTCATCTAAATATATTCTTTAAATTGATAAATAACACCTGACAACTGACAATCTCTGCACGTCTATCACAGACTCTGCCTTAAAATATGAGTGAAGAATTATCCTGAGCACAGGACTACCCTGCTGGATAGCTCCAGGTAGTAAGTCGTAGTGCTAGAATATATAAATAGTGTGTGTGTGTGCACTATAAATTGAAAACATGGCCAGGGTTATATATCTCATATCTCAAGGCTGGGTCTTTGTTTAGAAATGCAAAGTTGTTGGCTACTTTGAGCCATCATTGATCCACAAGAGCTTTTGGACTGCAGAAACATTGCTGAATTTGCTAGCCATTTTGGCACAATAGTTGCATCTACATATTTAATTATAAATATTGCATTTATTATTTAGGATATTACATCGTTAAGTGCATTGGCATGCTGATCCAAAAGTTCCATATTTAATTCTTATATCAAAGCATCATTTTCAGAATCTATTTAAATTATGATTTTTGCACCACCACCCCCAAACTTAAAATTAATTTCAAGATAATGCAAATAAAAATAAATAAGTTTTAGATGTTTAACACAAATTTTAGAATGTACTCAAGAATCTGAATACCTGCATCGCATCACGTAGAATAAATGTCAGCTCATCTAGTTTGGTTAGCGAGTGACTGTGAAGTCGGGGCTAAAATTCCTGCCACATGTATTGAGGCAGGCGGTTTCCAAAATAGTTTCACATGCTCCCTCCACACATACTGGTACATTTATTCTAAATTTTACCTACCTTATCCCTACCTTGTTAGCGTAGTTAACATGTGTCCTTAGCCAGGACAGGTGGTATTAAATACGAATTATTTTCCTTAGTTCTTGGATACTATTTTTTAAATGGTGTGTGTGTGTGTGTTTACAATATTTAATTTGGTATTTTTAAAACTCGTTAAATCAGTGTAATTTGATTCCATCATTAAAGTATACTTGACAAATATGGTACATTAAATCTGTAATATTAATTGTAAATTTTATTATCTTCAAATTGCCTACAACACTTTTGTCAGAACATTTATAATTCAAAAAGCAATTTATTTTATTTTTCTAGTTGTTACGTTCTGAAAAATATTATCTACAAATAATGTCATGTGGCAACTTAAACCCTCGTTTTCTGGAAACTCTTCTAGGGTCTACTTTTTACAATAAGGAAGTTATGTCTCGACGTTGGGAGCAATTGGGTGGTGATGTAATTACATCTCTGGGTCATGCTAGCCAACTGGAAAATGAATGTCTCTCTGATGTAAAAGCTCAAATAAGTAATCTAAATAGGGGGTGTGGAGCAATCGCCTTAGTTAAATGTTAGGATGGTGTTAACTTCATTTTCTCTCTACACAGTTCTGGTTTTACTTTCACTCTGGTAACAAACTGCACACTTTTTTAATTACTATGATTTAAGTGTCGTAACATTGCAGGTTGGATTCCAACTAGTTTAAAAATGTAGTATTCCCACACTTATTTTATGTTTTAGCAGCAGTAAAAGATATAAGCGCTTTTGCTTGTACATTTACATAATAATATAAATAGTTTTTTTTATAATTGTAAATCTAGCACTACAGCTATCTCTCTACCCATTTAGGACTAACACAACTTACACTTAACCAATATGAGATACGTAATAAGCAGAATGAACTTCAAAGAAATGCACCAGAACTCATCTGGAGTGAGACTGGAAAAGCAAAAACTACTCCCAACATAATTGGATGGATTTGAACCCCAGATTCTCTGGTCAGAGCCGAGACACAAACCGTTAAGACATTCTGGCTCTTAAAGTATTTATCTTTCTCACTATTTGATGCTATATTTTGAAAAACTAGCATTTCATATAAACGAATACTTTGCCTATGATATATTTTTTATTTGTTGTCTAAATCTAACATCTAATCATAAGTAAAGTTAATTCTTGAGTGTAATAATTAGTAAAGTTTAAAATGATAGTTCAAATCAAGCTGAGAGTGTTAATATTAAATGTCCTGTTTCACACACATGTAATAACACCAAAATAAGATTTTATATCATTTTCTGAAATAATAATTATTAAATATTATTAAGGTAGGTATAATAGGAACTAGCAAATATTTGCACAAATTGTGCTATACTATAAAAGTAGAAAAATATTATTTTCTTTGGTAAAGACTTTGTCTAGACAATAAATAAATATTTTTCTCACTGTAGAAAACATATGTTACAATTTTGCCCCAGCGGTTTCAGAGATGTGTCTGGGGAGGATTTTTTTCGGCGAAGATGGGGCCCCATAACCTCAGTGGCCTATTATGCTATTTCTGCATATATATGGATATAAATAAACTCTGACGGTTTTATATATACTCTTATAGTTATGTTTAGTGAATCAGAATATTTTTCATTTTTTTTAGTTTGATTTGTTTTTAATTAATTCATTGCTTAAAAAAACGGGTAAGCTCTCAAATGTGTAACCACAAATTAGAAAATTTATTTGGCAAATTTAATTGGCATTTATGAGGGGGAATAAAAGCTTGGGTTTGACCTGGTTAGATTTATTTCTTGGCCTCTACATTTCTTGGCTACAACACCCATCACTTGGGGGGGGNTCGTACTGTTCAGTGTACAACCCTTGCTTTGAACATTCATGCCATTTTGTGTGTGTGTGTGTCTGTATATATATATACACTAAAGTGCTATAAACCCAAACTTTCAATAAACTCTAGTTGAAAAGAGGTTATTATTATGTTAGTTAATAATAAAATATACATTTTTTTTTAAATCAAATAATTTTGTTGGCCAAATAGTTTTGAAAACCAAAACTAAGCACAGATGGATTATGTGTCCTGTGACGAACCCATATTTAAATTTTAATGCATACTTCTAGATTTCCTGCAAAAATATTTAAAAATCATATTCTTAATTTTAATTTTTTTTAATGTTTTATCAAAGGATTTCATAGATTTTACAAAATTGAAAGAGACTTTAGAAGAAACAGTAAAGTGTAAAATGCCAACATAACACTGTGTGTGTGTGTTTTTGTGCGTGTGTTTGTGCATGTGTGCATGTCCATGGTTTAAGGCGCTACTCTCGCAGTAGACTATACTAGTTACCGATGACGGGGAGATCAAGGTTCGAATCTTGGTTGGGTATACTGAGCGTGGTTTTTCCAAAATAATTTTCCAATCTCTTTCAGCAGAAATGTGGGTACACTTCCTCTAAATATAACCTTCCTAACCCCTAAAAGCACTAGCTTAATTAGTACATAGATATATATAATTATCTATTTATTTAAATGTCTTTATTTATGCTGGCTAAGTTAAGGTGTATAACATGAACGAGTAATAAGATGCGGTGATATAAAAAACACTCTATGGCAAATATACTTAATTTTGTTTAACCTGGAAGATCACATTTCTTCTGGCTCAAATTTATAAATTATAATAATGGGAAATGCCTTTAACATTGTTTCAACAATAAAATAGTGTAAAAATAAGTGTTATAAAAACATACTTTTAAAAAGTAATTAAGGAACTTTAAACAAATCAAAAGGGACATCTTGATTGTTTGCAGTTAGTAACCCATGATGTATTTATTTATAAAAGATGAGACCAATTGGAAGAAAATATGTTTAAATTGGTACATTTCAAATAAGATTTTGAAAAATTTAAATTAGCTTATTTGAATGATATTATCACATTCTTAAGACTTCTAATTCCAGGCTTCTTGCTCCATCCTGTTGTTAAATCCAAGACCTCTTACTCAATTTTGTCTTAAATCTTGTACCCTGTGATCCAACCTGTCGTTAAATCTTGTACCCTGTGATCCAACCTGTCGTTAGATCTTGTACCCTGTGATACAACCTGTCGTTAAATCTTGTACCCTGTGATCCAACCTGTCGTTAAATCTTGTACCCTGTGATCTAACCTGTCGTTAAATCTTGTACCCTGTGATCTAACCTGTCGTTAAATCTTGTACCCTGTGATACAACCTGTCGTTAAATCTTGTACCCTGTGATACAACCTGTCGTTAAATCTTGTACCTTGTGATACAACCTGTCGTTAAATCCTGTACCCTGTGATACAACCTGTTGTTAAATCTTGTACCCTGTGATCTAACCTGTCGTTAAATCTTGTACCCTGTGATCCAACCTGTCGTTAGATCTTGTACCCTGTGATACAACCTGTCGTTAGATCTTGTACCCTGTGATACAACCTGTCGTTAGATCTTGTACCCTGTGATACAACCTGTCGTTAGATCCTGTACCCTGTGATCCAACCTGTCGTTAGATCCTGTACCCTGTGATCCAACCTGTCGTTAAATCCTGTACCCTGTGATCCAACATGTCGTTAAATCTTGTACCTTGTGATCCAACCTGTCGTTAAATCTTGTACCCTGTGATCCAACCTGTCGTTAAATCCTGTACCCTGTGATCCAACCTGTCGTTAAATCCTGTATCCTGTGATACAACCTATCGTTAAATCCTGTACCCTGTGATCCAACCTGTCGTTAAATCCTGGACTCATTGATTCATCCTATTAATATTTCTGGACCTCTTGATTCATCCTAATGTTAATTTCTGGGTCACATGATCTATCCTGTCATTAATTCCTGGAACCCTTGATCTTTGATAAGTGATGGATAGATTAAGTGTGCTTATTATAATATATTTTGAGCTGCAGCAATAAGTCAATGATAGTATTAATAAATTCCATGATGATCTGTTAAATTCATTGATTTATAAAATATATAATGAGCTATTAGATTTTATCATGAGATTAAACTATAAAATAATAGTAATAGAATGTGTTTGAATAATTTAAAATTAAATAAATATTATTGAACAAAATTATTGCTTCCTGACTATTATTCTTTTTCAATTTTAAATATGTGAGAATGGATTGCTCACTATTATTTAATTACATTCTAAAATGTCCAATCACCTATTATAATTATTATTATTGTATTGAACATATTGTCTTTGAACTATTATTTTCGGTGACCTGGTGGTCTAGGGGTAAGGTGTCAGACTTCTGTGCTGAGGGTCCGGGGTTCAATCCTCGGTCCCGGCACAGATTTATCTGATTGCCAAACCCTTCCTTCACCTCTGACAAGACGTGTATTAACCACAACTTGTGAATGTGAGGAATGCCAGGCCTCCACCGTAGTTCGGATTCCACGTTAAACTGTAGGTCCTCCATTTCATCTCACAATCACCCTACCATTACACATTAGCGTAAGTGCTTATAACCCGAACGGGTAGTAAGACGCGGTGCTGATGATGATGATGATGATGATGATGATGATGATGATGATGATGATGATGATGATGATGATGATGATGATGATGATGATGATTTTAATCATTGATTGCCTCATGTGGCTCAGACATATTTTAATGCAACACGCTATGATAAAATAATCACTTAGTTTGCACACAATTTCCTATTAAACATTAAATTTAACTATACTTCTAAAATTCACTGTTTTCTTTACCATACAAACTTTACCTTTCGAGCTATCCTGGCTTTAATTAATGAAGGTATTTTCTCTTATTACTGTACACAAGTTATAACCCACAATCCTAGAAAATATTGCAAGCAGATCTGTCTAGAAAAATAATTGGGGAATTCCTTAAAGCCTTTATTTAACCTTGTTTTGGGTTGCAGCCCATCTCAAACTAAACCAAAGCACATGGGGTTTTTGAGTGAGAGAATGCTTTACTTCAAATTCTGGATTGCGTGATTTTATTATCAAGAGAAGATCGGAGGGCCAGTTTTAGTTACACTATCACAGAGAATGAATTTTGATGTAATTAAATATTCTGTTCCCCTTTCGATGTTGAGTGGTGGAAAGAGCAGGTTTGGTAGAGATGCTCTAGGTGACAAGAGGAGCTCCCCTTTAAAAAAACTGAACATACATTTGTTCGAACTAATTACATATAAATATAATCACACTATAAAACCTCACATGGTCTATCTTGATTTGTCCTGTTGCACACGAAAGACAAGGATAAAAAATGAGAGAGAAATGATCATGAAGATGTGAGACTATTTTCTTACACTATAGAGGGAGAGAGACAGCATGTGTTGTGGAGCTGCGTCATGCTAGGATGAATTCTTAACAGCAGACTGACGTTAAACCAAAGAACAAAATGTGAGCAAGGTACGAGTAGCCTAGTAAAGGGTGGTACTTTCTATGAAATATGCACTCAGAATAGACACAATAGAGGAAATGAAGGGGGGGGGGAGGATAGTCAATTAGCGGTACTTATCAACAAGTAGCATCGTGAGACCAGCAAATAAGAGATATTCAACATGATCCGTAGTCATTTTCTTTGAAGTGTTGTTTCATACTATCTCAGAACATTCATACCGTGTGTAAAGATTTAGGTAAAGAATGTTCCCTCACATTCTTATCGGGGTTTGTAATTGGTGTGATTTCAAATTATCTTAGATAAAAATACTCACATATGTTGTTGTATGCTTTTGTTTCAGGGTGCACGTGTGTGGATCCAGCACTCTCTAAAAGTGTGGGAGGGTGCGGAGGTGGTAGAAGACTATAAAGAAAAGATTCTGAAAGTTGCCACAGAGGATGGAAAGGTAAGGAATATATTATTTTGTACTATAACTACATCAAGAAGACTTGGAATGTGATAGGCGGATAAATTTCAGGGCAAAGTCAACACATTTTGTTAAAGGCCTTTGATTCTTTGAAATTCAACAAAATTCTTTTAAAAAAATTGGTACATTTGCTACATTGTTATAAAAATGCAAAGACTGTAGTGTAAGCAGGGCTGCCCTAAGCATACATGGGGCACTGGGCAAACTTAATTTGCAGGGCCCTGGGCAAACTTAATTTGCAGGGCCCTGGGTTATCTACCTCACCCCCCACACCACCTTAAAAAAATAAAAATATTTGGGTTAATGTTAGCACATTAGTTTGCACCGTTATACCAATTTTCAGCTGAATAGTGTATTAGGAAATGCTCTAAAAGGTAAATACATGTAATCTTTAATACCAGAACCCATGTTTCTATGCATATAAAGGTTTGATTTATCCCCAACCCTTAGTTCAATTTTCTTCCCTTCAACTAACTTGAGTTGTATGAAGGTACAAAAAACCACTGTGGTAAATTTGAATTAAATTGATTGATGTGTTTACAAGTTATGATGAGACACAATCCACCACAAACAAACAAACAAACAAATGCAAATTGATGGACTTAAAATGGAGAACTCAACTAACTTGGTCAATAAACCAAACCACATGATTTGGTTTTATTTGGTTTTACACTCTGCTAAATCATCTATACAGGGAAGCTACTATACAATCATGTGAGCGAAAATTTATCATTACAACTTGTTTATCTCTCTGCCACCTAAGCAAGCGTGGAGCCCCCCCAAATCACGAGGCCCTGTACAGCCGCACCATTTGCACACCCCTGAGGGTAGCCATGAGTGTAATATTTGATAGTTTAAGATTTATTAGTTTCTTTTATATTGGAAAGATGTACCTTAACAAAGGACACGTTTAAGAAACTTTGTATTTGTTCTTTAAACAAAAGACGTGAGAAAATGTTATGTTTGAAACAACTCTAGAATGACTTTACAATATCTATAATTCACTTATAACTACATGAAGAATATTTAAAAAAGTTACTAGTTTACAGGGTTTCATCCACAAATTAATTTGTTGAATGGAAAGGGGGAGGGCAGTTTTCCTCCCTGTGCTGGCTAGTGCCTCCATCAAATGTCAAGATTTTTTTTTCTGACATCAAATTCTTCTTGAAGCAGTTTAATATTTTTACATAAATAATGGAAGTTTTATATGCTATAAATTTGATTAAACTCCAGTAAGCTATTAGTCTAGACATTAAAGAGAAATACAAAAATACATTAATAATTATTTTGGAGATGAGAGTAGTTGAAGCCCCCAAACTATCTCTGGAGCCGTCTTCCCTTGGTATGAACCTGCTATTCTTTTTTTAGTTAAAGCAGTGCCACCATTTACATCCATTTTTTTATTTTAAAAAACAATATTTATTTAGTTTCATTATGGGAGTCATTAAAAATATAGTTAAATTTATTTTGTCATTGCAATAAATATTGGCCCGTGAGGTACAATCTTGCAACATTATACCCAACAATATCCCATAAAAATATCGAAAAATATTATTTTTATATACGCGATTTTATTTAATATAGTTATTCAAATTCTACATTTTATTTGTTAGTAGCTGAGTGAAATGGGCTCTTATAATGGAGTTTTTTTAATCACCGGGTATTACTACCTCTCCGGGTTATAACCTTATGTACTAATTGTGCTAATGGTTTTAGGGATGAGAGAGGATATATTTATTGGAAGTGTACCCACATTTGGGTAGAGTGAGAGTGTAAAATCATTTTGTAAAAATCGCCCTCAGATCACCCATTTTGAGATTTGAACTTTTATCTCCCCATCATCGACAGTCTAGTATACTATGAGAGTAGCGCCTTGAACCATGTGACCACTGAAGCGGCTTGGTTGAATTTTGAATTATTTTTATTTTCTGTTGGGAAACAATTTTGCACAATCTTGATTACCAAATTTGTTGTTTTAAAATGGTCTCTATAAATAGGGAACATTCTCTAATGCTTTCATTGCTATTTAAAAATACTAATACATTTACTGATGCATTAAGCATTTATGGTAAAATATCATTGAACTTCTACACATAATTAAAAGTTTTTTTTAGATCAATGGACATGTTAAGGAAGTCTTACAACAACGTGTATTTTAGATCAAACTTTTGTTAGTTGATAATGTATAAATTGTTTCCCATGAAATGAATATAAAGTCAAATATCTATAACTTAAGACTCACTTTGACATAAAGTGCAGGTTGTCATACTTACTGTGTCTTAGACATTTTTTGCTTTCTTGTCAGTTTTCATTTGCTGTATATCTCACATTTAAACATTTCTCGGTCATTGTTTTACAGACCTATATTTAAGAAGGCAGATGCTGAATTGGCATTATTGGCCATATGACACCTCGTCAGCACCTCTTGAGTTGTGCCAGTATTTGTAGTACTTGAAGTTTATTTTGGTGTGAAGACAACATGTTTTATTCGACTGTCCACAAAGTAAATGTCATTATCAGTACAATCTACAATATTATTTCTTGAAAAATAGCTTAGTTTGGCTGTTGTACCATTTATTCTATTGGAATGACTGAGAATGTTCCGAGCCTAACTTGTAGTCAGAAAGAACCTTCACATTAAATGTGATGTATTCAGGAGTGTAGGAAAAAGGGGGGAGGCGGGCTGCTACCTTCCCCCTTTTAAATATGATGGATGCTGAAGATGTTTACTTGGGGGGTCCACTGATTTTCTACTTTTATATCAAAACAGTTTCTGATCAAATTATTGTGTAGGCTTAGGTGTTTTATGGCTGCCACTGTCACGGCTGTAGGCCTAATTAATTTATGAACTGTACCAGGACTGTACCCATAGTTTTTTATTTCAGAAGGGGGTTTCTACTTGTAGGGAGCTCGCAGTGAAATCTCCCTACAGAAAATGTAAAGGAATTTTTTTTATATATTGAACCTCTCTTGAAGCAATTTAAAGTTTTTCAAAATATAATTGGTGCTGTGAGGGATTATTAATTATATAAGTCGAATTAGTAACCAACCTAGGCATTGAGGTAAACAAAAATACTTTATTGATAATATTTTAAGGGGTTTGGGAGGCTTAAAAATCTAAACACTTTGTTTCTAAAGTTGTTAAAGCTTATTTTCGTATTTGCTTCTCAAAAACTGAAAACTTAATTATACCATACCCCTGGGTGTACTTTAGTGTCTCAGATTTCCAATAAATACTCAAACTATTTCCAATCCAAAAAATATTTGAAAATAAAATTGTAAATCACATCTAAGTTAATCCTTAACATCCAAGTCAATATCTGTTGTATTTTGTTCAGGTGCACGATCTATCTGTACCTACTGATGAAAAGCTACCACCTCTACGTAATCCTGACATTCTGATTGGCGAGAATGACTTGACGTCTCTGTCATACCTCCATGAGCCTGCAGTGCTCTACAATCTGGAGGTGCGCTTCTGTCGACAGAACTCCATCTACACATATTGTGGTGAGTTGTTTTGACCTGCACAATTCTAGAAGATACATGGAAATAGTTACATTATCGCGCTCACTTTGTTAATAAAAGCACACATTCCCTACTATCAGTGCCGCTGACTTATTGAAAACAAATCAAACTGACTTCAACTTTTTCATGTTAAACTGATCTTAATAATAGGGTCTACGTTTTGTGAGCATTATTTACACTTGAGCTCTGATGCTTAGTAAATAATGTCTTTAATAAACATAAACACCATAGTTATGGTAATTTAATGGTTGTTTCCTCACTATATTGTGTTTATATATAACATGTTATTAACATTACACACATGAGGTGTATATCCACAGATTGATGTTTAGATGAACCTAACTAAAATTAAACTGCTCAATCTGAGGAATGACTTACAATCATTTGTAAGGGCCCACCAATTAAAATAAATACCCGTGGGTATCACATTAACTCAAAGTTGGATGTGTACTCCCTCCATCGACCCCCCTGGTAAGTGGTAACCAAACCCCTGGAACACATCTTTGATTTCCAGGCCATAAGATTGTCTTAGCTGTTTATTGAAGCAACATTAAGATTTTTGATTAATATTAAGCGTTTATACAGAAAAAATATCTTAATTTATATATTACCGGTATTGTATTTATTTTGACTACCTAATATATTTTATTAAAAGCTTCACCCCTTAATATTCCCAAAATCATAACTTAGAATATTTTTTTTCTTAGTAATTTTAAATATTTTACAAATAAAGTAATTTGTTTGCGAGGATATGTCAAGAATTATTTATTTTCTAAGTGTGACCTTTAGCAACATTTTGCATTTGATACTCACTAGCTAGTAAACTTGATTGGAATGAAGTTTGAGGAGTATGCTACTATCTCTTACAAGGAGATAAGTTATCTTGCAAAGAGTTGGGGTAGTATACAGGGAGTACATGATAGTAGAGGAAACAAGGATGAAATTATGTGGTCATTTAATGAGGATAGAAAAAGAAAGAATTGCAAGGAGAATGTTGGTGATGAAGTATATAGGGAAAATACTGCAAGAGAGACCAAGAAATAGATTGGAAGAGCAGATAACTGCAAGTGTGCGAGTGAGAGAAGAAGATTGTAAGCTAATAAAGTAGAAAGAGATGATGTAAAAGTGATAACGGGGGAAGGCCAGGACTAAAGTACTACCTACTGTCTTGATTAACCCTGTTATATTGTACCTTGCAGTTAAACTTCAAATTGCTTTTATTCTTAAATAAATTTTAAATCTAGCCATCATTGAAACACTAAAAATAAAATAAAAAACTGTTTGCGTTTAGCTCAAAAAATAGCAATGTTGTTTTAATGTTTTACTAGACTGTAAAGGGTATGCTCCTTAGATTTCTGGTGTAGTTTAATTTTAAAATCTCATGCTTTAATATCGTTCAAATCTAATTTGCAGAAGATCACCAGGCAAACCTGTGGGCCTCTGATTTAGAAAAAAGGATAATACTCTATAACAGTATTGTGACTTTATTGTCTAAAGATTATGTACTACAAACAGGGGAGTAGATTTTTAATAGTGCCTATTAGCATTTGATCTGTATTTTTAGAAACAACTTGTTAAATCAGTACACAACTTACAAACTAAAATAATTCTGAAACAAACATTCCATCATTGTGAAAGAGGACACTCCCATTTCACCAATAATTTTTTTTCGTCCACACCAAGTTTCAAACCCAGGATTCTTATTCGTTATAACCCGCCTCGGTGGCGTAGTTGGCTAACGCGCTATTCGTGTTGAGCTCGACCGCCGAGGACGGGGAGATCGAGGTTCGAATCTCGGTCGGGTGAACTGGGGGAAGTTTTTCCTAAATGGTTTTCCACTCTCCTTCCACGCAAATGCGGGTTCACTTCCTCTAAATTCAACCTTCCCCATTCCTAATCCATTAGCGTAATTAGTACTTAAGCGTATAACCCGAACGGGTAGTAAGACGCGGTGCTAAATATTAATATAAATAAATATCTTATTCATTATACAGCTGCCCAGCAGACGTATTTAAAGTGTTGGTTGAATGGGGTGTTTAAGGCCAATGAATTACAGATTGGCTAAAGAAGGATTTATTTTGTGTGGTTTATGTGTTATATTGACAAACACACTAAATAAACAGACTGAATTGACTAATTCAAAGTACACTTTGTTGATTGATAGCATATCATAACTTGTTTCTATAGCTCATAGCATACATTCAATCACATGTAGACTAACATTGCTATTTTATGTGTCAGTCTTCAAGTGTGTAACATGGCCACCATATATATGTTCAAAGATAGATAGTATGTTAACTTAAACAAACACTTCTATCCAGATAACATTCTGATGGAATGATTGTGTGAATTTAGCAAAAATGACAGCCAGACATGGATGTGAACCCCTGTCGTCTGGCTTCACCCGCTAACCACTCTACTGATTGACACACTGACATGAAAGATACTGTGGATAATTTAGTCAGAAGAGTGGTTGGCGCATAAAGCTGGTCGACCAGAGCTCAAATGTCTTTCTGGGGGTCATTTGTCTATGTCTATTCACTGTTGGGTCAGTATATTTTTACCTCCACATCATACTATGCGTTCAGGTTTGCTTATGTACTTTAGAGATTAGGAAGGTTATATTCATAGGAACTGTACCCACATTTGCATGGAGGGAGAGTGGAGAACCATTTTGTAAAAACCCACCTCGATACACCCGACTAAGATTCTCCCCATCATCGGCAGTCTAGTCTGCGAGAGCAGCGTGTTAGACCACGCAGCCACCGAAGTGGATGAGTCAGTATTGTTTAGTTCTCAACCTGAGTGATATAACTCCGACATCTGCTAAACCATTACACAGATCATATTCTCGGGCACTAGACCATGATCAAGTCTTGGGTTGTGCTCATGTTACAAAGGTGTCATATACAGTGTCAAGTGTCTTTAGTGTAGGCACCAGGAAGTATAAAATTGTTAAAAAAAAAACAATGTCAGCATAGATGTCTTTTTT